>SJYV01021882.1:12672-29887 GCA_006410875.1 Neotragus pygmaeus | reverse complement strand
TTTCCCATCTCTTTCAGAATTTTCCACAGTTTGTGATCCACACAGTTAAAGGCTTTGGCATAGTCAATAAAGCAGAAATACATGTTTTTCTGGAACTCTCTTGCTTTTTCCATGATCCAGTGGATGTTGGCAATTTGATCTCTGGTTCCTCTGTCTTTTCTAAAACCAGCTTGAACATCAGGAAGTTCACGGTTCACATATTGCTGAAGCCTGGCTTGGAGAATTTTGAGCATTACTTTACTAGTGTGTGAGATAAGTGCAGTTGTGCAGTAGTTTGAGCATTCTTTGGCATTGTCTTTCTTTGGGATTGGAATGAAAACTGACCTTTTCCAGTCCTATTTGCTGACATATTGAGTACAGCACTTTCACAGCATCATCTTTTAGGATATGAAATAGCTCAACTGGATGAAATTGACTTAGAGGCTTATGCAGTTTGAGAGACTGGTGTCTGTCCACTGGTGGGAAGACCTGGATCTTGTCCCTCTTGTCAGCAATGGCATGTCAAGGAGTGTGCTTAGAGCTAGCTGTGGGATCAGGAGGACTTTGGGCAACCTCTCTGCTAATGGGTGGGGTTGTATTTCCACCCTGTTGGTTGTTTTGCCTGAGGCATCTCAGTACTGGAGCCTGCAGGCTGTTAGGTGGGGCTAGGTCTCAGTGCCAAAATGGTGGCCTCCAGAAGAACTCACACTGGTGAATATTCANTTGAGGGCAGGAGGAGAAGGTGATGACAGAGGATGAGATGATTGGATGGCATCACCGACTCAATGGACATGGGTTTGGGTGGACTCCAGGAGTTGGCCTGGCATGCTGTGGTTCATGGGGTCGCAAAGAGTCGTATGCGACTGAGCGACTGAACTGTACTGTACTTTATTATCTAATACATGTTTATTTACTTTTAAACATATCGATGTTTTTTTGAGGACAAAAACCTTCCGAGGTTGTCTTTACTCTTTTTAAGTGTAAGGACTATACCTGGGATTGGAGGTGACTTGGTATAGAGACATGAACGAGGGTAGGAAAATAAGAGAGGACAGGCATCAAAGCAAACGTGTGCCTACTTCATATTGTGCTTTAGGGCCATTTTTTACCTTGAGTTTGAGTTGTTGATTTTAGAAGAGACTGAAAGAGAAAATCAGGAAAACCTGGCTGGCGTGCAGGACTTGACTGCCTGATACTCCATGGATTCTGTACTATGTAATGCACTAAGCAGATGATTCTCTTTGATGGAGCAACACAGACTTCCCTACTTGTTTGTTTTGTGTAAGTTTTTTTTTGTGAAAAAAAAAAAAAAGTCACTTAGCATTAAATAAGAACTCAGGAGTTCCATTAGTTTTTCAAGAGACCTATTTTAGCTTGTTATATAACCCTGTCAGACTTTCCTGCTTATGGCAGTTTGAGGACCTGGTGGCATTTTTTGGTCCCTTTTTACATTTTATCTACATCTTACATTCTGTAGCAACTTTCTGAACTTGGGAAACCTCTTTAATAATTCAGACTGATTAGCAAAGGCCCAGGGTCCTGGTTCCTGTCCTGTCACTGACAGAGGTCACTTCAGACACCTGGGAAGCCTAGAAACTCATGATGGAAGTAATGAGTCCCTCAAGAAACACTGGAATGAGACTATAGCCTTGAGCACTTTGGAGTACGGGGTAAATTCCTGCTCAAGGCTTCTTCGATAGACACTTGCAGCTCTGAGGGCATCTCAGGCTCCCAGAAACCTCTTGAGTTATCTCTGGTCTCAGACTGTAGCCCTGGGAGCGATAGTTGTCCTTAAGTGACTGAATAAAAGTGTGTTCTCTTTCATCTCTCCTCTGCCACAAACCAGAATGGGCAAGCCATCCTTCCTTCAGTCTCTCTAGTGGGTCTAGTCTGAGTGTTTCCTTCTCTATCAGTCTGGATTTGATCAAATCTGAAAACCCTACATAATGTATGCCAAGCACATTCGTATTCATTTGCATGTAAATCATCACAGATGATGCTTTATAAAGATTTCTAAGATGCCTCTTAATAAGCGTTTTCAAACCTCTTTTATTTTTCTGTAAGCACTCTTTAATCTCAAGCTCTGGAAGGTTTGAATTTGGTTTGAAATGGCAAACCCAGGAATTTTGAGTAGGTTCTGACAGTCCTGAGTTCTCCAAGTCTCACTTTTCATCTGTCAGAGACTGACTCAGAATCCCTTGGCCAGACGGATGCAGAGTCCCAGCTGTCAACTCACATCTCCCACTGGTACTTTATACTCATTGGCTTTAAAAACAGAAGTGTTTTCTTGTTTTAACTGTTCATTTACAAACCATTTCTCCTCTCTTGAGTCGCTGCAATGTTCCTGCTGAGGCCTCTATGCTCCCAGGGGAATTTTCTCTGGTTTAGGGATAAATAAGAAGCGGGGTAGAAGAACAACCCTCTTCTGATAAGCTCTCTCAGCTGACAAGCCCTTCCCCTCAGACCCATCCATTTAGATCAATGAACATTTCACAGGCTTAACCAGTTATCTTCAACAGAAGACAAGGCCATTATGTAACCACACATGCAGAGAGGTATGCAACATTAAAAAAGGCTTCCCACAAATTTTAAGTAGGAAAAAATGTGAGTTTCCTATCTTATGATATTCCATAGAAATACCCTTATCTCATTCAATTCTTCTTGAAACCAGTCATTCACTTTGTTATTGTTTCCTTACAATTAATAATAATTGCACTAACTCTTTTAAGCCTTGTCCTCATTTGTCCTGTGTAGTTTTCTATATGCATATATTCTATATTCATGAAATGAATTAAATATGCAATTGGAAATTGTCTCATTAGAAACATTTTAGGATGTTATGTGAGTATCTGAATTCAAACATATGAAACTTGAGTTTTTGTAGGGTCCCTGTTACATTGGTGGTCTATTTGTGGTCCACAAATATATGTTGAATGAATGAATGTAATGATTGAAATACACCATTTTATGATTTTTTTAAAGTATAGTTTAAATACTAGTAGAAATATGTTCTGTTTAGATCTCTAAACTGGCTAAAACACAAGTAATAATGATTATCAGTAAAAATTTAAATTATTAATCCTTAATAATTATTATGTAGCTAATACTTTATGGCCCACAAAATTCTTACATATACAATTTTATATAGTTTCATTTTTTATCTTGAGGTAGTGGTTCAATTTTTTGCAAGCTATATTTGTCTTCATGTTAAAGGTATCCAGTTATCTTCTATTACCATTTTCAAGATGTAATTGTGGAATTATTATTCCCTAAGCCTACTTCCAAAATATCAAAGAAAGCTGATTGAGTTCACTAATTTACTATACTTTCTGATATATAATAAAATAAATGTAGAATATCCCCTTTCTCTTTCAACCCTAGTATATTGGTTCAAATACAGATCAGAATGCTGTAATAAAGAGACTCAGCAATTGAGTGGAACAAATGAATTAGGAATCTATTTCCCTTTTGCGTTACAACTCAGAGTTAAACAGTCCAGAGCTGGAAGCTTCCCTTTCTCCATAGAAAATGTAGTGCTCAGGCTGCTGGATTCACTCTGTCATCCTCAGCTGACCCAAGGCAGCTGTTCCTGCTGTTGCTATCTCCTAGTCAGGAGAAAGAAAGAACGCATGTAGGAAAGTGTTTAAGGTCAAAACCTCAAAAAGACCATTTCTTGACAAACCTACTACAAGCACATAGCCATTAAGTTACATGTTACCTTAAGGCAGACTGGGAAATATGGTGTCTAGTTGACTTGCTACATGCCATGCTGAGATCCAGGTATGATGGGGAGGTTCTGTAACTAAAATGAAAAGGGGGCAAATGGACACTGGGAGAAAATTAGTAGTGTCTGTCACAATTTGGCCCAACTATCAGTGTATTTTGGAGAAGGCGATGGCACCCCACTCCAGTACTCTTGCCTAGAGAAGCCCATGGACGGAGGAACCAGGTGGGCTGCAGTCCATGGGGTCGCTAAGAGTCAGACACGACCGAGCGACTTCACTTTCACTTTTCACTTTCATGCATTGGAGAAGGAAATGGCAACCCACTCCAGTATTCTTGCCTGGAGAATCCCAGGGGCAGAGGAGCCTGCTGGGCTGCCATCTATGGGATCGCACAGAGTTGGACATGACTGAAGCGACTTAGCAATAGCAAAAAATCAGTGTATTTGGGGTATGTTTTCTTGTTTAGGAGTCAGGATGAGCAAAGGAGGAATCTGGGAAACAAACAAACAAACAAAAAATCCTAAGAGGAAACCAAAGGTAAGAGCTTTGTCCCATAGTGTTCCTTCCATGGTTGATGGAAAGGAACAGGGCTGAGGATTACATGGGGTAGGCCACTTGCACATCTTTTTGACTGGCCTCATCCACATGTATCTGAGTCCTCAGGAAAGAGACAGCTAAAAAGATTTTAACAAGAAATAACACTTTTCACCTAAAGTCAGTTCAGAAAGGGCAATGCAGAGTTAGTTGGATGCAACCTTTCAGGGTCTCGAGATAAGGCACTATTGAGAGGTAGGTCCAATGGTAACAGCTGCCTCAGTGGTGCTGGGGCAGCATAAATGGCTTCAGGACTAGATTGTTGGGCTGGAGTTGGCATTAGCAGTCATGGGGCAGGGGCCACCTGGGCTACCTGGAGGTCCTAGCTCAGTAGAGGAATGTAGGAGAGGAAATGACTAGGCACTATAAATGTTAGTTGCTCAGTCATGTCCAACTCTTTGTGACCTCATGGACTGTAGCCCACCAGGCTCATCTGTCCATGGACTTCTACAGGCAAGAGTACTGGAGTGGGTTGCCATTCCCTTCTTCAGGGGATCTTCCTGTCCCAGGAATTGATCTGGTCTCAGCTCCAATTCCCAGAACCACCATGTTGGAAGATGGTTGATTAGAAGGAATCCCTAGGAGAAAAAGTCGACTCTCAGCCATGAATAATGGTAAAAAGTTACTGTGATGTCATTGGAAAAGTCCTGTTTGTTTGTTTTTACTTTAAAAACAGTAAAACAAATTTATACCTCTGTCTACCTTCCTGCAGAAATGTTGACATATGATATAGTTTCTGCTTATCTTATGCCTAGGTGTTTAGTTTCACAAATTCAACAGTCTATAGTAATTGGGTACAGAAAAGTTAAAATAATAGCATTTACTCATGACTATTTTCATTATTTAATGGACAATGTACAAAATAACCCAAAGGGTAAATGCATTCCTCAAATACATTCACCAGCAGTTTTTCTCTAAATTACAAATATAGGACTCAAAACCATCCCCTTTCTAAAACTGTTATAAAAGCCAAACAAGACAAGAGCTACGTCCCCTCTTCATATATTTATAAAATGTCAATTTCTGTCTCTCAGTCCACAGTAACCCTATCTTCCAAGTGACGAGAGGCGTCTTTATGTAAATGATTTGAATTATATGTAGTGCAGACTTCCATGTAAGAATCAAGTTAAAATTCATTCCACGTGTTCTAAGAGTACAGTACTCTAACAGATGAGTTTGGGTGGAAGCAAAATGGTTCAGCACATTTGATTTTCCACTGACTTGATATTTACGTTGTGTATTCAGTTGTTTTAAAGCATGACTAAAGAGTGTGAAAACGCTATAGGAATCCATGGGTCCAGAAGAATTCTCTGCTTGGCTGAATTCCCTGAGCTACATCTATATGAATTTTCTAGACCTATTATTTTTTTCCTCCAAGCCTTTTGAGTGTTTTGGGATTGCAGTGATTGAGGAAAGTGGTCATTGTAAATGACAATTTTCTATTTAGAAACCTTTCAGCAAAAAGCTTCTATCTTTTATATAGGTACAGGCTTCCCCAAAAATTTCAAGAGAAAGAAATGAAAAGGAAAATGATTTTTCCATAGGGCAGTAAGATGGCTCAAGGATATATTAGTTGACTTTTATGTTTTTATTTCTCTACTTAAAGCCAAGGAAGATTTCTAAATCTTGATAGTACACAGGAAGGGGGCCAGAGTGGGGAAAGTAAGCTTGGGCAGTGTGGAAGAGATTGTTAGAACTAATTGGCTTAGGATCAAACTCTGAGGGAAGATCCTGCAGGAGACTCAAGTTTTATTGCCATTATTTTTACTTAGTATTGGCTTTACAACTTTCCTGGTGGCCCAGAAGGTTAAGAGTTTGCCTGCAATGTGGGAGACCCAGGTTTGATCTCTGGGTCAGGAAGATCCCCTAGAGAAGGAAATGGCAACCCACTCCAGTGTTCTTTCCTGGAAAATCCCATGGACCGAGGAGCCTGGCCCCTCCTCCCTAGCAAACACTGAACATTGCTGATCACGTGGTCAGCCTTGAATAAGACTAAGTATTAGATTTTCACTCTCCTCTCCCCTGCACCTCCTGCTAACACTCTGATGTTCTCACATTATAATTTCAAGATTTCTCCCTTTTCCCTTTTTTACGCTGGCAAAACCTGCTTTTCACTTGTATTAAAACTGTCAAAACTGCCCAAAGGGAAAAAGTATATGTTTTCCCACTGGTACTGAAAAGAGTGAAGAAGCATATTTTGGCAGTTTCAGTGTAGGTGTGAAATTTTCACACAGCTCTACTAGGGAGGTACACAAGTCTGGCCCTGTTGGAGCATCTGATATTTCGTGGTTGGCAGTTTCTTTGAAAGGTATGGCCTAGGGCTAAATTAAAAGATGAGATTTAGACTAGAAATGATAGCATTTCGTTGAAACAATTGTCATTTATGTGAAAGATGCTGTTGCATATTTAGAAAACAAATGGTGCCCCTTTAAATTTTCCCTATGGCAAGTTTTATTGTAAAATAAAGATTTCGAGTTCTGCATCAAAAATGTAGTTTAACCTATAGAACCAACACCATGACAATGCAAAATATATTAGATTGTGAGGTATTGATCTTACATGAAAGCATATCAGTTAGTGAAATGCAGAAACCAATAAAGCATCACCATGACTGGGTAGGAGATCTCTAGATACAATTTATTTTTACACTTAAACCAATCATTGGGTTTGCTTCATTTTTTAAAAATGTGACATATATTCTTAGGTTCTAAATAAATTCAATCAAATCAATTACATCAACATTATATCCCATATTAAGCAACAATCTTACATTAGAGTTGACACATTTTGATTAGTACTGTGAAAATACCAAAACTGGGCTAAATTCTTAGAATTTTTCCCAAGGATTTGGTTGACTGTACAAGAATATAAATATTGATTTTTATTTTATACACAATTTACAGATTGGTCCATTGCTGATTTTACCTCACAATTTAACAATAAGAAATTTATTGAAATATTTACTGCCCATCCCGATTTCCACAGTTTTATAATATTAGGTTAACAATCCAATTCATAGAAAAGTGAGCTGTAACTTTTAAATCAAATAGGATATATGTAGCCAATCCTCTATAGTTATACACAAGAGTATCTCAATACAATTGAATCCTATTTTAATATATTTAGTATACCTAAAAATTCATGATACATGTAAGAATTATTTCTATTCCCAACAGAAAATATCTAAGAAATACTTTAGATTCAGTCTCTTTTCAGTTTTACATATTAGGTGATGTTGAATCTTCTCAGATTTATTTATATATATCCATAACTTTTTAATTATAGAATCAATTTTTGAGATATGGGAAATCTCTAATGGAGCAATCTCTCAAACAAAAATTCAGCAAAAACTGTTATATTAAGGAAAAACAGGTATATTTTATAACCACTCAAATTTTAGAAGAGGGTTCTTAAGGGAAAATGAAATTCCCCTATAATTTTTTAAGTTAATTCTGTTTCTGGAGCCATACAGAATGAATCCAGTCCGTATGATTATAATGTAGGTATTTATGGATGTATTACATTCTTTCCCTTGACTTTCTTTAGGCTTAAAGCCCTAGGTTTCTTTAGTCTATTGACCTCGTTTGTAATGTCTTATGGGACATTCATTAACTCCTCACAATTTTGAGTTCATTTCAGTCTCCATGTTTCCACCCTAGTGATTTCTCTCTCTTACCAACGTTTCTGTTATCAGATATTGTTTCCTCAAGAAATTTAAGCCATTTATTCAGATCAAGAAAACAGATAAAACTATGGTCCAGAATTTTGACAGTTCCCTGAATCACAACTTGGGTTCTCAGAACACTGTGTAGATTCTCTTGTCATTGTGCATCTCAGCATTCACCTAATGCAACCATCAAACCAACAACTTAAGAACCAGGCAGGGAATTTCTCAAATGCTCCAAATACCTGCACATCACTACAGATTATGACTGCTTGGATTTAGGGAACATTTTTTTGGCTGGAGAAACATTCCATGGGATAGATTAATCTATGTAAACCACATAGCTCAGCTGAAACTGCTGTTCAGCATTCTAAATTGCCAGCTCCATCTCCTTTCTGCACAAAAATGCACATTTCTTCCTATAATAAAGATATTTTATAATAGCAATAAGGCAACTCCAGGGTGTGTGGTTATCACGAGATAATCATACCCTAGAGGGATTACAGATACTTGGCTGTGCCTCATAACACCCCATGTGTGTGTTTATCTCATGATAACCACACTTGCTTTTGTATCTTATTGCCTAATTATCCACTTCTAATGCAAAATACTAATTTTTTGTCTGAAACAATGTGTGCAAGGATGTATTGCTAATAATCACATGTAGATATTGACAAACACTGCTGCTGTTACTCTATATTCACTTCTCATAAGAAAATTGATACATAAGGAGAAAATTTTGAGAGAGGAGAACATTCCAATCCATTTTTGAATGAGTTGCTTCTTAAAAGGACTATATACAGGCTTCTGTTTTATCCATTAATACTATAAGATGAATTACACACTATTTTTCATCTTTTAGACTTGAAAACTAGAGAATAAGCAGGAATTTCAACCCTGAAAAAGTAAAAAGACACTAAGTTAATTTACTTCCAAAAAATTAATGGCAGAGATTGATTTTGACTTATTGAGATATCTAATTTAATTCCTTATGCTGCTTGGTCATTCTTTCACATATATTTCAACTGTCAACCTTTCAAGTTGAAAAATACATGTTAAATTTTATACTTTACAGTGGTATGATTCATACAAGTCTATCAATCTTGAATCCTTTTACTAACTTTTATAAAGTGAAATTATTGCCTATGTGATTAATCTCCATCCTGCATAGTAATATTTATTATTTTTAAATTATAATATTATGTAACAATTAAAGCCAATAGTGGTTACATATACGGATTTCCTATGAGTCTGATCTCAGAAATGAACATTTCCAAATTGTATTTTCTAAAGTTTTATTTATAGACCCCACAAAGATCCTTGAGGACTCTTGTATTTCAGTACTTGAGTTAAATCCAAATTATTCTGAGTAAAATAAAGTCTCCTTTTTGAGGACTTTTACAGAAGAAGTAATGGTATATTCTTAAAAGTTTATTTCATTTGTGTGTGTGTGTGTGAATTCATGTGAGCTTCCCTGGTAGCTCAGACAGTAAAAGAACCTGCCTGGGGTGCAGGAGAACTTCATTCAATCTCTGGGTCAGGAAGATCTCCTGGAGAAGAGAATAGCTACCCACTCCAGTATTCTTGCCTGGAGAATCCCATGGACAGAGGAGTCTGGTGGGCTACAGTCCACTGAGTCACAAACAGTCAGACATGACTGAGTGAGTAACACTTTCACATATACATACTACCTGTATTTTTAATAAGTATTCTTTCACACTTGTTTTCACAGAATGTTACCGTTGTTCTCAAAGCAACTCATATTTTCTTACAAACTCTGTTTCTTCTTCCTGGCTTCTTAGTTCATAAATATCACGGGGTCAGATTTGCCTAAGTTTAATAAGCCTGTTTTTTTATTTTTATTTTTTGAACTCTCTGGTTCTGGGCTGTGAGACAAGCTGCTGCTCTGTCCCTGGAGTCCTGTTCCAAGGGCACATACTTGAACTTTGATTACTCTGATTTTAGGGATGGATTACCCATCTGCATTTACTAACAAAGACTGCGCTAGATCTCAATTCATAAAGAAAAGGTAAATACAGCAGTATTAGTTACTTGAAGTCAACATTAGATTGATTGTAAGCACTACAGGGGTGAAAAGATACTTTAGAAGTTACTCCTGTTAACAGAGGGAAAATACAAAGCTTACTTAACTCTCAATTATTCACTGTACATAATTGACAGGCAACACTATTTTATTGTTTTAGACAGAAATATTTTTTAGAACTGACGGGCATCTATTCCAATCACCTTTTTATACAGTCAAGAAAATTTGACATTATCTATTATATTTACTTGCTTTTTACTAAGAGCCAGAGAGGGAGATCTTTTAACTCAATATACGTAATTATGTACCCCAGAAATTGTGTGAGCCTGAAATTAAGCAACATATCTAAAGCAAACCTTTTTTTAGACTACTAGTTCTGTTTCTTATTCTCCCTTTCCTTGGCATGCGGCTGGGGAGCCATAAAGAGTTGAGTATTCTGAATAGGTGAAAATATAGGACAACATTCCAGGCTTTGGAATGCCCTATATTTTCATTTCATTTTGTGAGTAAAAATTGCCAACATGTAGTTGGAGAAGATTCTTAAAGTTTACTAGGTATTAACCAGAGCTTCACTATTAGACACTAACTGCATTCTGGATACACTAGCACAATTATGCTTTAATGAATTGCCAAAGTCATGTGTAAGAAACCAAAACTTTCCTAGAAACCAGTAAACACATAAAAAGAACAGTGATCTGAAAGTGAAATAAGACTGGCAAGATAAAAGCAAGAGGAAAGTAAATTCTACCTGTGGGGTAAATGCTAATATTAGTACTGGGATAAGAAAAGGAAACTATGCCTTAGGCCCATGAAATAATACAAATAAAAAATTTTTTTTAATTAAGTGCAAAAGACTATCTACAAAGGAATGCTTCTTTGAGGAAAACCTAATGCAAAATTGATTTTAAAAATAGAAAAATGGAGATGATGCATAGTTATAAAATGGAAAATATTAAATTTAATAGATTAAAATTTAAATGTAACTAAGAACTGCATTTCTTAATAACAATAAATTTGAAAATTAGAAAAGTGACACATTTCTAGAAAAATCTAACTTATTACAAATGACTTGAAAAAGACATTGAAAAACTACATATTCTACGTTCATTAAAAGATTTGAAAACCAGAACCAGATGATTTTCCTGGAAAATTCTACAATTCAAGAAATATACCATTTCAGTCTTACATAAATTTTTTCAGAGGACATAAAAATAAAGGGCACTATAAATTACAATATAAGACTAGTATAATTCTGAAATAAAAAAGAGTGTTCAAAGTAAGAAAATCACAAGCCCGTTTCATTCATGGATTTATATGAAAATTTCCACAAAAATATAACCAAAAAAGGTGTGATTACATTTATTACAGGAATTTGTGTGACTTAATGCTACTAAATTTACAACTGTAATTTACCATATAGGCAGATTAAAGGAAAAAGGTTTATTTATTTTATATTGGAGTGTACTTGATTTACATTGTTGTCAGTTTTAGGTGTACAGAAAAGCAATTCAGCTATACATATTGTTGCTATTGTTCAGTTGCTAAGTCTTGTCTGACTCTTTCGTGACCCCATGCACTGCAGCCCACCGGGCTCCTCTGTGCATGGGATTTCCCAGGCAAGAATATTGGAGGGGGATGCCATTTCCTTCTCCAAATTATACACATACATAAATCTATTCTTTTTCAGATAGGTTATTATAGAACATTAAATAGAGCTCCCTGTGCTATAAAGTAGGTCCATGTTGATTTTACAAATTTAGAAGTGTGTATATATTAATCTGAATCTCTTAATTTATCCCCCCATCACTACCCTTTGGTAACCATAAGTTTGTTTTCCAAGAGTGTGAATGTGTTTCTGTTTTGTAAATAAGTTCATTTGTATCTTTTTTTTAGATTCCACATATAAATGATATCATATAATTGTCTCTAATTTACTATGATAATCTTTTGACCCATCCATTTTGATGCAAATGATATATATGTATCATATCTTTATCCATTCATTCATCCATAGATATTTAGGTGGCTCAGAATAACTGAGGCAGCCAGGTGTACAAAAAAGTGATTTAGTTGTACATATTGTAAATAGTGCTTCAGTGAAAATTGGGGTGCATGCATCTTTTCAAATAATGATTGTCTCCAAATATATGCCAAGGAGTGGGACTGCTGGATCATATTTTTAATTTTTTAAGGAATCTCCATACTGTTCTCCATAGTGGATGTGCCAATTTATATTCCCACCAACAGTGTAGGAGGGTTTCATTTGATCCACATTCTCTCCAGCATTTATAGTTTGCAGATGTTTTGATGGCCATTCTGACCAGTGAGGTGATACCTCACTGTAGTTTTTATTTGCATTTCTCTAATAATTAGCAATGTTGAACATATTTTTATGTGCTTTCTGGCCATCTGAATCCTATAGTTAGAGGAGCCTGGCGGGCTACAGTCCATGGGGCCACAAAGAATCAGACACAACTGAAGCGACTTAGCAAGCATAGCATGCCTTATTTGGGGAAATGTCTATTTAGATCTTCTGTCCATTTTTTAATTGGGCTGTTATTTTGATATTGAGCTGCCTGAGCTGTTTACATAGTTTGGAGATTAATCCTTTGTCAGTTGCTTTATTTGCATTTTCTTCCATTCTGTGGGATGTCTTTTCATTTTATTTCCTTTGCTGTGCAAAGCTTTTAAGTTTAGTTAGGTCCCATCTGTTTATTTTTGTTTATATTTTCATTGTTCTAGGAGGTGGAACCAAAAAGATATGGCCAATATTTATGTCAGAGAGTTCTGCCTGTTTTCCTCCATCTTATAATATCCAGTCTTCTATTTTGGACTGTAGTACATTTTGAGTTAATTTTTGTGTATGGTATTAGAGAATGTTCTAATTTCATTCTTTTACATGTAGCTGTCCAGTTTTCCCAGCACCATTTATTGAAGAGATTGTCTTTTCTCCATCATATATTCTTGCCTCCTTTGTCATAAATTGACCATAGGTGTATGGGTTTATTTCTAGGCTTTCTATACAGTTTCATTGATCTATATTTCTGTTTTGTGCCAGTACTGTAATGGTTTGATTGCTATGTCTTTTCTTTGTTCTGTTCTGTGGCAATGATGTCCACCATTCTGTTTTCAGGTTACTTATTTGTTCTTCTGCCTCAGTTATTCTGCTATTGATTCCTTCTAGTTTATTTTTCATTTCAGTTATTGTAGAGTTCATCTCTGTTCTTTAAATCTTCTATCTCTTTGTTAAATATTTCTTGTATCTTCTTCGTCTATATATCTTCATTGTTTTTCTGAAATCTTAGTATCATTTGTCTGAATTATTTTTCAGGTAGATTGCCTATCTCCATCCACTTCATCCAGTCGTTCTTCTGGGGGTTTTATGTTGTTCCTTCGTCTGAACACACTTCACTGCCATCTCATTTTTTCTAGCTTTCTGTGTTTGTGGCCCTGAATAGGCTCAAGATTACCATTCTTCTTGCTTCCGGTGCCTGCCCCCAGTGCTCAGGACTGTTTAGATATGGCTGTGGGCTCAGAAATACTTGAAGCAGTCTGTGTGCTTGCTGGTGGGGGCAGGTGTTCCCACCCTGTTGGTTGTTTTGCCTGAGGTTTCACAGCACTAGAACATGTGGGCTGTTGGCTGGGGCCAGGTGTTGGTGTGATGTCAAAATAGCAGTTTCCAGGATAGCTCACACTGATGAGCACGTCCCAGAACATCTGCCACCAGTTTGCTTGTCCCTGCAGGGAGCCTCAGCCACCCTCACCTCCCCAGGACAGCCTCCAAGACCAGAAGGTAGGTTTTACCCAGGTTCACATGAAGTAACTGCACTAGATCTTATATACACATCCAAGAGAGGCATTTCTGTCCCCCAGTCCTGTGGAGTTACTGAGATCAAGCTCCAATGGCCTTCAAAGTCAAATGCTCTGGAGGCCCCTCTCCCTGATGCCAAACCCCCAGACTGGGGGATCCTGACATAGGGCTCAGAGCTCCCACTCTGTAGGAGAACCTCTATGATAAAATTACTTTCCAGTTTGTGAGATACCCACTCGGTATGTATGGGATTTTATTGTGTCATGAATGTGTCCTTTCTACCATCTTGTGGCCTCTTTGTCTTTGGAAGTATTGTCCTTCAGTAGGTTTTCTGTTAATAGTTGTTCAGTTCAGTTAATTGTGATTTTGCATGAGAGGATGAATTCAAGTACTTCTACTTGGCCATCTTGTCTGGGGATTGATTCTGAGAAAATTATTAGTTGGTAAAATGAAGCTTATGAAATTCAATATTAATATTTTAATAAAATTTTTTAGCAAACTAGGCAAATAATACCTTAATGGTGAAACATAATCATAACTTACTAGGAGGATGGACAAACACTAACATGATTTTTACCAACATTGTCCTAGAGTTTCTGGCCCACATAATAAGAGGTGGAAAAAAGGTTTGGAAAAGGAGAAACAGAACAGTCAATAAACAACTGATAAAAGTTTCTCAATATAGACAACTACAGAGGATATGCAAAACAAAACCATTTTTGGAAGATTAGATGGATTAGTAAGGTTGCTAGATATAAGATTATATAAAAACTCAGTATATTTGTACATTTATTTGTGCAGTGGAGTATTACTCAACTATAAAAAGAATGCATTTGAGCCTGTCCTAATGAGGTGGATGAACCTAGAGCCTATTACACAAAGTGGAGCAAGTCAGAAAGAGACACACATTGTTATTAATGCGTGTGTATGGAATCTAGAAAGATGGTACTGATGAACTTATTTGCAAGGCAGACATAAGGAACAGACTAATGGACACAATGGGGAAGAAGAAGGTGGGACAAATTGAGATAACAACATGGAAACATACATTACCATATGTAAAACAGCAAGTGGGAATTTGCTGTGTCACACAGGGAGCTCAACCCAACTCTGGAGGGGGTGGGATGGGAAAGGGGTCTAGGAAGGAGAGGACATATATATATATATCTGTGGCTGATTCATGTTTATGTACGGCAGAGGCCAGCACAATATTGTAAAGCAATTATCCTCCAAGGGAAAAAAAAAGAAAAAGAAGAGAAGCAGAGGAATCAGTGATCAGAATGCCAACATTCTCCAGATTATAGAGAAAGCAAGAGAATTCCAGAAAAACAGCTACTTCTGCTTCATTGATTAAACTAAAGCTGAAAAAAATAATAAAGGGTAGTACCATATTCATGGTTTATAAAAAACTCAAAATTACTAAAAAGTTTGTGATTTTGATCATAACCCCAACAGATATTTTCTAACAGGATAGTGACAAATAGATACTAAAATGTATAGGAAAGGACTAAGACTGAAGAAGGGGAAACTCCTCCTGAAGAAAGGATGAAAGCTTACTCTGCCTGACACCAGAAGTCATCATAAAGCTGTGGCAATTAGGGCAGTATGGTACTAGTACAGGAATAGATAAATGTGAGAGAACAACAACCATAAACAGATATGCATCTGTGGAAACATGTACCACAAAGGTGATTTTACAGATCATGGGGAAATGAGCAACTCTATTAAATGGTGCTGTGACAATTGTTCATCCATATAGAAGTAGCAACATATAGTCTTACACAGTAAAATAAAAGAAGCTCCAAGTAGATTAGAATCAAATGTGCAATTCAAAACTTTATAGTTTTACGATAAACTTTAGAATATCTTTAAAGACTCAGAATTACAAAGGTTTTCTCTTCTGAAAAATACACACAGATGCTAACTAAAAAATAAATCTTGATAAATCTACTTTGATTTTAAATTTGCTTATTAAAATACAAACATGAAAAGATAAACCATAAACTGGGAGAATATGTAATCAAGAATTCATATCAGTATATCACAAAATCTACTACAAATGAATAAAATATCCCAACAGAATAATGATGGTAAAATTCACCAAAATGTTAAATTTCAGAAGGGAAATTAGTTTTAAGAGGAAAATGAAGTTTGGGGTTCTGCTGAGTTTCAAGGTTATAAGTAGACATTATGAATCAGTCTGAACAATAGACTACAAATTGTGGAAATGAAGGTTGCAGGAGGGGACATTTGCTAAGCTTTCTAACCTGGGGATGGGAGAGTGTCAGGGAGCTGAGCAGTTATTCAATCAGCCTTCCTGTTTTGGCCTTGTCTTGTATCTTGGCTCACAACTATGTTGCCTCCACCTACTCCCAAACTCCTACACACCCAACCCCATTTTGCAGCATAAACTGACTTGCTTCTCATTGACCTTGCCTTCCCACATCCCTAGTGGATAATAAGAGTTCAACTTTATAATGTTTTGCTTTGTTATATGCTGTGCATCATTCTCAAAGGCTATCTTTTTCTGTCCCATTAGCTGGCAATATTTCTTATCCTTTGTTGTTGATATGGTCAAGGGTTAAGATAAATTCATGCCTAATAGGCCATAATTTCCTTGAAACCCTCTACTTGAAAGTTATATCTGAATTATCCCTAGCCCTATCAGCTGAGGTCTTTAGGTTCTCTGGGCCCCAGTTTTGTGCTATTACTGCAAACAGTGGTCTCCGTGTGCAAATTTTGGTTCTAGCACTTACTAATTATTTTAGGCAAGATAAGCTATTTAATTACTTAGCTGACATGCTTTTACTGTATAAACCACAATAATATTTTAAGAACAAATAACATAAACAAAATTATTGAGCTCTGTAGCATATGTGTATTATCTTCCTATTTCCACCAGGTAGAGTAGTAGTAGCACCTACAGTATGGCAGAAAGTGAAGAGGAGCTAAAAAGCCTCTTGATGAAAGTGAAAGAGGAGAATGAAAAAGTTGGCTTAAAGCTCAACATTCAGAAAATGAAGGTCATGGCATCCGGTCCCATCACTTCATGGCAAATAGATGGGAAAAGAGTGGAAACAGTGGCACACTATTTTTGGGGGCTCCAAAATCACTGCAGATGGTGACTGAAGCCATGAAATTAAAAGACGCTTACTCCTTGGAAGGAAAGTTATGACCAACCTAGATAGCACATTCAAAAGCAGAGACATTACTTTGCCAACAAAGGTCCATCTAGTCAAGGCTATGGTTTTTCCAGTGGTCATGTATGGATGTGAAACTTGGACTGTGAAGAAAGCTGAGTGCCAAAGAATTGATGCTTTTGAACTGTGGTGTTGAAGACTCTTGAGAGTCCCTTGGACTGCAAGGAGATCCAACCAGTCCATTCTGAAGGAGATCAG
>SJYV01021879.1:0-49826 GCA_006410875.1 Neotragus pygmaeus | reverse complement strand
AGCTGAGCCACCAGGGAAGCCCAAGAATACTGGAGTGGGTAGCCTATCCCTTCTCCAGAGGATCTTCCCCACCCAGGAACCAAACTGGGGTCTCCTGCATTGCTGGCAGATTCTTCACCAACTGAGTAATCAGGGAAGCCTAATCAGAAAGAGAAATAAAAAATTTAGCAGAAGAGCACACTTCATTGTCTTAAATAAAAATGTTCTTCTGACACTGAAACTAAATATTTAAAAGTCAGAGAATAATTAAAGTCACTTCACATGTGCTTCTCCTCCCATTTAGGGGCTTCCCTGGTGGCTCAGATGGTAAAGAATCCACTTGCCAATGCAGGAAACCCGGGTTTGATCCCTGAGTCGGGAAGATCCCCTGGAGGAGGGCACGGCAACCCACTCCAATATTCCTGCCTGGAGAATCCCCATGGACAGAGGAGCCTGGAGGGCTGCAGTCCATAGTGTCGCAAAGAGTTGGACACGACGGTCGCTGAACAGCAGCAACTTTTCCCTTCAATTAGCCACAATTTTCTGTGCAGACGTGTGACTACAGATGCCACTAAATCCTGCAGATTCCACCGCCAGGCTGTCACCTCAAAAGCAAAACAGCACCTCTTTAGAAGCACAGCTCCACAACACCCTGGAGGACTGGGGCAGCTCTCTGAAGAGGCAAAGCGAAACGAGAGATGATGTCACTCTTCAGCTGGTGGGAACTGCGGACCGTGTGCTCTAGGTTTCTCTCCAAATACCTCTGTTCTTCCTAACCAAAATGCTCCCTTGTCACAGAAACACAAAGAATTCTCTCAGTTGATCAAGACCACCGCTGCACAGTAGGAAATCCTAAAGCAGTTCCCTGAGCTTGCGGAAGCACAGCATCCCAGCCTCATCCAAGCCACAACCACGCCCTCTCAGGCCCCAGGACAACAGGGCATTGTCATCGCAACATCTCAGTGGCAGAAGGACACGCTTGATACATTGACGCCTCAAAGCCCGTATGCTCCCGACTGTCCCATTATGGATTTGTCGTCATTATTTTAAGGTAACAAAAGAAAACCTCTAAAATGATGTTCACAGTCCACTGCTCCCTTCCTACAGAAGAACTGAACGGGGACTTCGCTGGGGACCCAGAGGTTGAGACGTCACCTTCCAACGCAGGGGCTGCAGGGCTGATCCCTGGCCCAGGGGAACTGGGGTCCTGCATGCCTCCAGGCCAAAAAACCAGAAGAGAAACAGCGGGGGCAATACTGCAACAAATTCAGTCAAGACTTTAAAAATGGTCCACATCAGGGCCTCCCTGGTGGTCCAGTGGTCAAGAATCTGCCTTGCAATGCAGGGAACACCGGCTCGATCCCTGGTCTGGGAAGCTACCTCATGCCCGGGGCAACTAAGCTCCTGTGTCACAACTGCTGAAGTCTGCACACGAGCCTGTCCTCGGCAGCGAGGGATGCTGTTGTGGTGAGAAGTCCACGCCCCACAACTAGAGAAAGCCCGTGTGTAGCAAAGAGCGCCCAGTGTGGCCAAAAGTAAACCAATAATAAATAAATACACAATTTTTTTAAAATGGGCCACATCAAAAGAAGAAGAAGAATGAAACAGACATAGTTTCTAAACATGCAGATATATTCAAGGTCAAGCTACGGCTAGTTGAAATCCTGCAAAAGAGTTAAACAAATCTCATCATTGGCTGGGAGGCTGGGAACGTTAGAGTCCTCACTAGAGGGATGAAAAAGCCTGTCCCAGCTGCAAGTGATCATAAGCGACTTGATCATCAGCTGCCCGCTACAGCTGTATCCACCGCTCAGCTCACCCAAAGAGATTCATGCTCTCGTGGTGCCAAAATAAATGTCTCTCGTCAAAAAAAAAAAAAAATCGCCCATTTGAAAATAACTCTCTAATCTGCATCCTTTCAATAGAACTGAAGTGCACTTCACCAACACAGAGGACCAGCATCTTGAATTAGCAGAGAACTATTTTTAACACATGAAGGATAAGATATGAAATTAGTTTCACGGGGAATGAGAACCTCGGAGATTATTTACTTTGCCTTAATTACTTTGACTCACCATTAATTTAGCTTTCCTAGGGTACTCAATATTTCACGCTAAGATTTGGAGACCAGAGAGACAGGAGCACAAGTCTGGAGCTCCAGGGTCGGGGGTAGCATCTTCTCCGCCGAGGCACGGACGATCAAAGCCCAGTCACAGTGTGTGCCGCTCAAGGACATGTTCAGAGGCCCATTTCTGTTGTTTTTCCGCCCCGGGACCAGGAGCTGTGCCCTGAAGGATGCACAGAGCCAAACTTTATTCAGCTTCTGTTCAACTCCTCGGCCAATAACATCACTAGTGCTCACAGCTACTGAGGCGACTGCCAAATAGGGCAAGCCGCGACTGCCTGGAGCCTAGGGAAGGCGAGCTGGGGCTGCACGCTTCAAGAAGTCGTTAATGATCGGTGCAGCTGGGCTATGCAGTGATTCCCAGGAAAGGAGACGCAGGAGCCAGCCTAGCAGACAGTCCACGACGGCTACAAGAGAGCATCTGTGGGTCAGCAGGCGCTCAGCTCGAAGCAAAGCACTCACGATGCGCGGGGGCTGCTGTGTGCACCTGGGCGCTGGCTAAAGTCCTGCAACGCACCCCCGGGTCCAGAATCGCCTGCCCACCGGCAGACGTCAGGGACAAGGGCTGCGCCCAGCAGCGGACAGCAACGCACAGGTTCCCGGATGCAAGAGGGGACTTGCTGGGATCACTCAACCTGCTGGTGCTTCCCCCATCCTCCTGCTCCACGTGGCCTTCAGCAGTGGGGGGCTTGGGAGAGGGGTGCAATGGGCAGAGACCCTGAGACGCACGATCTTTCTGAGGCATGATCGAAGGAACTCTCCCTTACTCTCAAGGTCAGAAGAACTGACCCTGTGTTACATAATCCCATTCCTGAGAGTTCAAGCCATTCTTTTTCTCCACGAGGCACGCTACACCCTGACATTCTCTTTTCCCCCATAAAGGTATTTTTTCACTCCAACACAGTTGTGCTTTATTTGGAAGTTGTCTTTCTGCTTCTTTCTCTGGATGAGGATATTGTTTGACTCCAGAGCTGTAGCCTTTGAGCGTGCTGAACCCACATCAACAACGGAGCAACGAGGTTCACACGTCTCCAGAACTCTGCAACTTCTCTATTGGTGATAAAATGGCTGTCATGGAATTATGCTTCCACGATAAACATTTCTAATTTAACAATAATAGTTTATATTTCTGTAGCACATGCATAGCTTTGAAACATGCTCACATATATTACGAAAGAGAAAGGGTGAAAGTGTTAGTCGCTCAAATGTGTCCTGACTCTTTGTAACCCAAGAGACTGTAGCCCACCAGGTTCCTCTGTCCATGGGATTCTCCAGGCAAGAATACTGGAGTGGAGTGCCATTGCCTTCCCTCCTGGCCCAGGGATCGAACCCGGGGCTCCTGCACTGCAGGCAGATCCTTTACCATCTGAGCCACCAGGGAAGCCCATGCTTCATCTTAGCTACTTTTTCCCACTTGGCCTCTTTCCCCGGGGCTCCTGCTCACGAAACTGCCACCGTGCAGTCATGTCCCCCAGGGAACTCTGTCCTCTTTGTCACTGCCGATGCAACAACGCTGTGGATGTCATTGCAGCTTTCTGGGTCACACACCTCATTTGTGCCATTCGCACTTTCAATCCCTTTTATCATTTACAACTCTCTGGTGAGGCTCCTTGCTGCCATACCTTAATTTTAATACTAGACATTACATTCATTCCTTGGCATCATCAGAGACAACAAAGCACAATGCCATTAATCATTTCTACTGGGCAGAAAAGGAGCCTCAAACCACAATGTGGTGGAGGACAGGGTTCAGACTTCCCACCTCTTCCTCCTACCAGCTATGACAGAGGACCAGTTGCTCAATCTTCTGGAGCTTTGCTTTCCTCTGGTTACTGACATAAGAAAAGGCTGCCATGAGGATGAAACAGGACGGCATGTCAACTGTGCCTGCAAATACACAAGAGACGCCAACTGCAATCCTCCTGCTGGGTCCCCACTCACACCACTGTCATTCACACGAGCAAAGGCGATCCCACAAACAGCACCTGTGCACCCTTGGGTCCGTGAAAGCCTTGCCACTCACTTCCTCCAAAGGATGACCAAGGCACATGAAATCCTATCATCCCAAAGATCACTGGTTTCCAAGCTTTCTTCTACAAAATTCAACTGCAACACATTCCGACGTACTATGGTTGAAATTGCAGGGCACGTGCATGAATGGCCATCCTCTCCTGGTATTTCCAATCTCATCTGGCCTATCTTCGTATCACCCTGAGATGGGAGTCAACAGTAACAGAATGCAGAGCACATGCTGATGGCAATTTGCAGGTGGCCACTCAGGGCACCCACAGAGCCATCCTGAGCCGCCGCCCCCCAAGCTGAGACTTGCAGTGGGTAGAATCCGCCCTTTTTGCCTGCCTGGTGAAACATTTTTACACCACAGAAGCTTTGATTAATCTTAAATTCTGTCACATCAAATTTGTCTTGCTCAGAGAAATTGTGACATCTGAAATTCTGCTGTAAATCTGAAGTCTCCACTTAATGATTCAAAAGCTTAAAAAAAAAAAAAAGGCTCCCAATAGGCAGTTGAGGGATTTCAACATGTAACTGGCAAAAGGGTGGTTTTAGAGCTTGGAAGGTGGGTGGCTTATGGCTATTAGATGGAAAGTGGACATACTTTTTGATCCAGCAACTCTTCTAGTAAGAATTTACCCCAGTGAGGTCACTGTGCAAGTGTAAAATGGTGTACATACAAACATGCTTAGAGTGGCAATGATTTTTCAGTAGAAAAATCAGAAACAACTTAAATGTCCATCAGCAAAGTCTGGAGTAGGGGCTTCCCAGGCGGCTCAGCAGTAAAAATCTGCCTGCCAAGCAGGTGATGTGGGTTCAGTCCCTGGGTCAGGAAGATCCCTTGGAGAAGGAAATGGCAACCCACTCCAGTATTCTTGCCTGGAGAATCCCATGGATAGAGGAGCCGGGCGGGCTACAAAGGGTCACAAAAGAGTCAGACATGACTGAGTGACTAAACAACAACAAAGTGTGGAGTAAAGCCTAAGAGACAGCATTAGCTGCCTCCTCAGCAAGCTGTTTCTGGTATTTTCTAGCAGAACTCTGGATGTGTGTATGCACTGAGATTGGGTTGGATTAGCATGAACTTCTACCCAACTCTGAAGCAATCGGTGCATGCCACTTCTCTGGTAGCTTTACCTATGATGGTTTAAGCAGAAGGAAGCCAGGATTTTTTTTTTTTTTTNTCGCCTCCGCGCCCTCCTTTTCCGCTTCTCCCCCGGACTCTGTCCTGGGCGCCGAGCTCTGAGACCGGGCCGGGCTGCAGCCGCCTTGCCCGCCGCCGCCTCGGCCGCCGCTGCCGCAGACAGAGGACGCCCAGTGGCGGCTGGAAGCCCGTGTGAGTAGCGGCGCCGGAGATTCCGCGGCTCCGGGCGCGCGGGCGTGCGCACGCGCGCCGGAGAGTGTGTGTGTGAGTGTGCGCGCGCGCGCCCACGGGGAGGGGGGAAGAGGCCGAGAGATGCTCGTAGGGACCGAGGCAAAATTCTCCTGCCTCGGGAATCCGTAAGCCGGGTAAGGAGGCTCGAACGCGCGTCTCGCCACGGGGAGGAGCTGCCCGCCGGGCGACGCCGAGGAGGAGGAGGGCTGCCGCGCCGGGCGCGCAGGTTCCGGATCCGAGCGGGGCCGAACCGAGCGGGACGCGCAGCCACGGACGCAGCGGAGGCGGTGCCCGCAGCCCACGGTCGCGCTGCCCGCTCTTGGGAGGGGCCAGGCCGCTCGCTCCCGCCGCCGCCGCCGTCCGGACTTCTCGGCTGGGCGCGGAGGACAGGGATCGAGACCCCCACCGCTGCCACCTCGACCCTGGAGGGGCCCCGGACCGAGCCGGGGAACCCGGGCGCACGTGGCCGATTACCGGCTGCAGCCGGCGTGCGCAAGGGCTGCAGGCGTGCGGTGGGCTGTGGACCCCGGGCGGCGCGGCCCGCCGCCTCCGCTGGGTGGAGGAAGCCGGGCGGGGGAGTCGGGGTGAGGTCGGTCCAGGGTGCGGTCGGCAGGCAGAGTCGAGGGTTGTGGGGGGCTTCCGCTCCGGGAGGAACGTTGCCTGTTTTCCTCTTCGGAGGGCAGTTTTCCTCAAAGTTATCCACTGCCCAGGTAAAAGTGCTGGGTTCCTCTTTGTTCGGAGCCAGCTCACTGTGCAAGGCATCTGAACACGGTGCTGCTTTGAAGTCCGGCTTCTCCAAGAACCCGCCAGCCTGGCGCCTCTTAAACCTTTTAAATGGCTACTCTCTCACTCATCCGGGCTACACTTTATACCACAGAAATAAAATGTTCCAGCACATTTACATGCCTTTTCTCCTAAAAGATTTGTCGTCCTAGCGGTATTCTTTCCCCTGCTTATTTTAAATTCGGAGTGCACTTTTATTCACTCAAGAATTCGTAAAAGGTCATAAGGTCTGTTTGATACTTGAAATAGCCCTTCCGAGTCCGCCGGCAGGGGTTGTGTTCCGCGTACTTTTGCATGTCCTCCAGTACTGAGCCCAGCACCGAGCACTCTGTGTGTTCTCTATAAACGTTAAATGAATGACATTGTTTTCTAGCTTCACATGTCCTGAAGGCAAAGGCTTGGATGCTGGGAAAGTCATTACCACCCCACCAGGCTTGCTTGATTTTCACTTAGGCCATTACCCTGTGTGTGCGTGTGTGTGTGTGTGTGTGTGTGTGTGTGTGTGAGTGTGTGACTATTTTCCCCTCTGGCGGCCTGAGCCCCAGTGCAAAGAAAGACAGCAGAGAATACTGACCCTTTAGTGCTGTCTCGCCAAGGGGCAGGCAGAGTCTACTCTTCAGGGAACCCCAGAGGACACCCAGGGTGAGAAGGCTAAAGAGTGCTTCATTTCAGTCCTGGGGGAATCTGGTCTCTCAATCGGAAAGTCACATTTCATTAGCAGTTTATAATGTCTTTTTTTTTCATGCAGGACAGGAAGAGAGTTTTAAGAGAAAGGCACGCTTCTAATAGCTTGTCAGGTACAAGCTTTTTCTTGTAAAAAGCATTACTTCATGGCTACTTGCCAATCTATGCAGGGTCATCTCAGATTACTAATTCTGCTGTAGCACCGAGCCCACACAGTTCCACGCCGGTATTTCCACAATTATCCTCTGAGAAGCAGAAGTCCTCGATTTTACATTGCATACTAAATTTCAGTGCGTTTGAACTCGGGCTGTTCTATGAGCTGCTTCTCTCTCCACTCATGATACCACAGCTTTGAAGCAGAACAGAAATAAAGTGAAAATTAAAATGGATTTATTTGGGTGCTGCCTTGTGTTCTCTAGTGGGAGTCCCTTTAAATGACTTCTCTTCTGTCACTCAATTTACAATCATTTTGGAAGCCATTTGTTGTGCTATGGAATTCATGTGCTTTTTTGTTAAGTTAAAAGCGTGGATATTTAAATTTTTTACTTGAAAGGAAGCTCTAGAACTTGCAGGAGCAGAAAATCTCTGACATTCCAAATGGACTCTTGACAGCCAACCTTTACCACGGGTATGAGTCAAAGTCTTCCAATGTAATTGTAAAGCTTTATTTTGCTTAGAAAGATGCCTTTAGGGTTTCATTCAACAGCTTCCCAAGAGCTTGCTCACTTGGTAGGATGGAAGAATGGAACAAAGCCATAACTTCTCTGATGAGCACCAAAGGGAGCAGACTTGGCCTTGTAAAAACAAAAACATTTACAAGAAGCCAAAATTTAAAAACAAGAATGTAGCCTAGTAGCAGTCCTAACAAATGTTAATTTAAAAGATAAACAATAGAAAGAAAAAAATTACAACATAAGAGTTAAAAGTGCTTCTGACCCACTTGAAGTTTGGAGGAGGAGCTAGGATTAAAATGCTGTAAACCATGGCTTTTCTTGCTAGCTGAACACGAAATAATACAATGTTCTACTGAAAGATTCATTGTCATATGTTGTTATCAGTTAAACTGAAAATTAATAGCATAATTATAAAGGTTTGATTTTTCTTCCTTAAAAGGGAATGCTCCTTAACATAACTGCCTTTTTAAAAAATTCTCAGCAGTGCAATAAACGGAGTTAAACGTTAACTTAGAAATACAGGACTGGGAAAGCGTAGGGTGTGTAGAGAAACACTTTAAACTGATTTGACCACAACTAACTAATCTATTCTGTCTGTCTACAGAAACAACAAAAGCTTTCTAACTCTGAAGACTGGTAAATCTAGGCTGTGAGATGTACCATGAATTCGAAAATCAACTCCTCATGCCGGGAGCCGACTGCCCCAAATTCTTTCAAGTGAGAAGACAGGGACCGTTAGCTGAAATGCCGCTGTTGAGTTTAGTGGTGTGAGCACGCATAAGGATACAGGTAATTTCCCCCATAATTAGGTCGCAGATCACTTCGTGCATTAGAGTTTTAAATGATAAAAAATACTTTGACCTGCACATGGACCCAAATGCCAGCTCAGTAAAGAGTGCAGCCTGGGAACAAGAAGAAGTTTCAATTACCCTGTTGTCATGTTTTATACACTGGTTTATTCCAGATATTATTAAATGCTTAAGGCAACTTAATTCTAACTGGAGATCAGGCATGTTTAGGGAAGTAAAAGGTCAGAAAAAAAGGTTATAGTGTATTCCAAGCAAGTGTCGATGGGCTTCCAGAGTTATCAGTGCTGATATTCGAGATGCAGAAGAAACTATTAAATACCACTTGTTCTTAATAGTTTATGGAGTGATGGATTTCCTGGAAGTGAAGAACTTTCTAGATCCTCTCCCCAGCTAAGTGAACATATGAACACACACACACACACAAAAAATGAATAAAATTTCAGAGAATTAAGGGAACACCCTCTGAAGCTCAGGGTAAGAACCCCCATATAACATAGATCCTTTGCACATTGACATTTATGGCTAAAGGGAACTGAATTGGTAGATACACTGCTATCCTTACGTCTGTTTTTAATCTAATAAGTTATTTAACTGCCAAAGCCGAGAAGCTGCAGAAGCAAATCAGTAAACCCCACAAGTAACTATTGAGCACCTACTTCATCAGTTCAGTTCAGTTCTGTCGCTCAGTCGTGTCCGACTCTGCGACCCCATGGATGGCAGCACGCCAGGCCTCGCTGTCCATCACCAACTCCCGGAGCTTGCCCAAACTCATGTCTATCGAGTCAGTGATGCCATCCATCCATCTCATCCTCTGTTCTCTTCTCCTCCTGTCTTCAGTCTTTCCCAGCATCAGGATCTTAACCTACTTCATAATCAGTACTATTCCTTACGCCATGATTGTTACCAATAAAGTATAAAATGCAATCTATCTCTGCCTCTAAGGAGCCTACAATCCAGCTATCATTATTCTTGGAAACAAAAAAGTAAACATAAACACACTTTATCACTTGACAAAGTACAACAAACTTAAACTTGAATTACCAATGTGACTTAGTGAGCCACTGGTTAAGTAAATAAACCAACTGAAAATTGATTAGTGGCCAAGGTATATATGCATATTTCATATTCATATTTCCTGGTAGTGATCACTTAGATTATCACATGATGTATAAGGTGAAAAGCTCATCTGATGCTGAATTCTGAATTTTAAATTGGGGACAAGAAGAAAATTATGGACAAGAAAAAATCAACCGTGTTGGCAACAGCAGCTGTGAATTGCCTATCATTGGGGATCCTTGGGCAGAATGGAATTGATAAGAATATGCTAATCAATTTTATATACTTTATATTTCAACTGATTCATAAGTTAGTAGGGCTACCCATGTATTTTGAAGTTTCCATATCTACAAAGACCCTTTAGTCTATTCTTGGATAATGTTAGTATAATACTTTGTTATCACTCTCCTTAAAATTTCTTAGTTTTGCCCTCTGTTCTTTTCACTTATTAACATGATTTTTTTTATTTATTTAATTTTAACTGGAGTATAACTGCTTTACAATATGGTGTTAGTTTCTGCCACACACATCAACATGAATCAGTCATAACCATACCTGGGTCCCCTCCAACACAACTTAGTTTTGGCTAATAGAGCTTTTGAAACTACAACTCTTCACTCAATTCATGAAAAACTTATAAATAGGAAAAGCAATAATCCAAGGAAACAAGAAGCTGTCAGGTAAAGGCAGTGTTAAGGGGAAGTCCCCTGCCACTTACAGGGTGGCACAAACATAAAATCAGACATGTGATTCAGTTCATTTTCCTTGCTCAGTCATGTCCAACTCTTTGCAACCCCATGGCCTGCAGCATGCCAGGCTTCTCTGTCCATCACCAACTCCCGGAGCTTGCTCAAACTCATGTCCATCTAGTAGGTGATGCCATCCAACTATCTCATCCTCTGCCGTCCCCTTCTCTTCCTGCCTTCAATCTTTCCCAGCATCAGTGTCTTTTCCAAGGAGTCAGTTCTTTGCATCAGGTAGCCAAAGTATTGGAGCTTCAGCATCAGTCCTTCCAATGACTATTCAGGACTGGTTTCCTTTAGGATGGACTGGTTTGATCTCCTTGCAGTCCAAGGGACTCTCAAGAGTCTTCTCTAACACCACAGTTCACCCGTCCATGTGTTGACCATTTACATAACCTGCCTCGCCAAGTACCCGGACTACCAGTCGCATCTTTTTACTTTTCCAGCGGCAGTCTTGATGTCATATAAAAATGGCACTGAGCACCAAGTGTATGATCCAAGGTCAACCCCAGCCTAGTTTTAACCTTTTTAAAGGTGCCAGGAGACCTTGGCAACTCACTTTCTAAGCTTCAGTTGACCTTGCTGTGTAATCCGGACAATAATAACTACCTCATTGGTTAAGAACATTACAAGGTAAGAAAGGGTTTCTCATGTAGGAGCTTAGTAACTCTTGCACAGTCTTGGATCTAAATCAAGTGTGTGGCAGAAAACTGGAACATGTACATGAATGGGCAGCTCCCATAGAAATGCTGGAGCCTTTGTTAGAGTATAACTTAGAGAACGTTGAACTGATTTGATGATTTCTTGGAGTCCCTTCCAAGAATATTTTAAGAAAACCACAGACAACCAGAAGTTGGCAGAAACAGACACATTGCAGGAAATTGTGGGTTCCATAATTCTCGAGGTGCTGTAATTCTATAAATTCTGCTGCTGTTGCAAAACCCAAGCTTTTGTGTTCATTTGTTTTTAATTAGTCTCTGTTTTTCCTGCCACACAGATCCTGCTTCTCCAGTGGTGCTCCAAGTTGCTAACTTAGCTATAGGAACATTTATTTTACAGATTAAGGCCAATCATAAAATTTCTTTTGTTTTTAAACAAAAATAACTCATTGTTTATCCCTCCTTAATTGTGAAAGAAGTGTGTGTACTCACTGGGGGGAAAAAGGCAATACAGAAATGTATAAAGAAGAAAAAAATTGTTGTTTAACATGCCTTCTCAGGGAACAACCAACATTCCTACTTTGATGTGGACCCTTCCAGACATTTTCTTTGCATCATTTTATTCTTTTAAAATGTCATTCAAGTCAACATATCACCCACTTAAATATATGCTACCAGCATTTTAGCAAAAATAATTAGACTCTTTCACAAAAAGGTTCAAAAGTATTTTCTTTCTTTTTTTTTTCCTTTCATACTCTTTCTTATCAGGATGGTTTCTTTGCTCAGCAAGTCCTTTCAATGGGATTTTACCAAGTCATCCATGAAACCTTTCCTTTGTACTTCTCCACTTTCAAACATCTAACAATGAGCACTTTTTAGTGACCCTTTAAAAACTTCATCTCACCTTGAACTGACGTATTCTGGAGTCACAAGCCCTGTTCCTTGGCCTCTAGCCATTCTGTGGATGCTTTGCATTACTTAACCTCCACCCCCAAGATGTGGTCCAGCACTGACCTTGGATCTGGTACTGAATGCCCTGATGGAGCAGGAAAGATTCTTGATTTCAATAAGTAACCAGAATGTTCACTGGAGTGACCATCTACTGGTTATACAGAAGGTTGGCCAGGAGGTAAATTATTTGAGTTCATGTTTTGTGTCAATTGCTGCAGGCAAAATTTGGGAAGTATGTTTTATTTTGTTTTCAGAGTCCATAAACAGTCCTTCAAGACACAAATGCTGACTGTAATTCCAAAATAATCCCCTGCTTTTGCAACTGAGCATACTCATTATTTTACTTAGGAAGCTATCATTGTTAATGAAACATGTAACAATGCTTATAATTTTGCTGATCTGTTAATCGTACTGAGCATAAGTTCCCAAAGTAAAACAACTCCAACTCTGCCCATCCCACTCTGCCAATCCAAGAGACCAGGACATCTGGCATCACTCTTAAAATGAAATCTAAAGAACTGACAATAAGAAGGAAGGAAGGAATGAAAACAAGGTGAGATTAATTATCTATAGGAGCTTTCTAAGGAATATACACTCTATACTGTGAATTATGAAAGTTTTAAGTAAATAAGTTACCACCTTCTATGTGCAACTCATATAAGAAAATAATGAGATAATAAAATGCAACATATGAAATAAGCTAAAATCTTAGTAATTGCATACATGGCATAGCAATATGCATTATAAAGTTTTAGAGAATTGATAACATGTCTCTAGCATTCATCAAAGGAGAGAGCCACCATGTGTGGAAAATCAGAGAATTTCAGCAGCTGGAAAGGTACACTTGTGCTGTGCAGGATCATTTATCCTGGTTCTTTCCTGTCCTAGATGCTGCAAGTTTATGTCTGTAAGTCCACCTTGGGCTGAAAAGTTGTCTTAGGCAGGAAAAGGTACCATGTGTACAGCACTGACTCTCAAAGGTGAGGTGAGAGAAGAAACAGCAAGTCTGAAACCTGGCGACAGGACGCGGCAGCTGCTCTGGGGATGCGTCTCCTGTGTGGGACTTGGCTTCGTTAAAGCGCAAAGGGGTGAATGTGCTCCACTTTTATTTCTTTTGACCCCAATTCTCAGAAGTCAGCCTTTATTTCAACTAATATAATAAGGCCATATTTGACCAGAATAATTAAGAAAAGTACCAAAATATTCTTAAATTTAATTATTAAATACTTTATGGAATTATGCTAAAATATAGTATGTTGTATATCCTTTAATCTTCACAAATTACAATCAGTAGTATAAATATAATATTTAATAGTAAGATTAAGAGCATAGGACAGTAAAAATATAGGATTTAAGATAAGATTGGGCTAGATTTAAATCAGTTCTGTCACTGAATGAATATGGGTGAGTTTTTCAGGTTTTATTTTTTTCAAGATCAGTAAAATGAACTTTTTAAAAAATTGGAGTATAATCAACTGATTTACAACTGATGTTATGAGTTTCAACTGTACAGCAAAGTGATTCAGATATATATATATATNATATATCTCCTCCCTTTAGAACCTCCCTCCCATCTCCCTCCCCATCCCACCCCTCTAGGTTGATGGAGAGCCCCTGTTTGAGTTCCCTGAGCCATACAGCAAATTCCCGTTGGCTATCTGTTTTACATATGGTAATGTAAGTTTCCATGTTACTCTCTCCATACATCTCCCCTCTCCTCCCCTCTCCCCATGTCCAAAGTCTTAATTAACATTGGACCAACCTTGAGGAATCAAACTTGCTTTTAGTAAATATGGTTTGTGAAGGAGATACTTTGCCATTTTCTGCACTTCTAAACAGTTGTGTCACCAGGTATAAAGACTAACAGCAAATTTAATAAACTATTTATTTCTATAAAGAGAGAGACTTACTATTCACCAAAAATAGACTGCATTTGGGGATACCATAATAGATGCCCGAAATAACAACTGAAATTCTGTATACATTAGAACCCCCAGCATGTTTCCAACCAATTAAAATTGACAACCAAGTAGAGCAAATACACATGGATAAATAAAATTCAAAATGTTTCTTTCAAAGGTGATGCCCCCTTATCTCTTTACTAGTTGGTATTTTTCTTCCCTCTGAACATTCCAGTTTCAATTTGTTAATATTTTTCTGCTTGGCTTCTGAATTTTAATCAAGTTGAATACCAACAGACATCAAATTTTAAGTCGCAGGAGAATACCTTGGCACTTTGATGTATTTAGTGCTCTGATGTTGGGAAACTATCACTAACTAGAAATACTAGCTTTTGTAGACAATATATAATTTTCATAATCTTAAACCAGGATGGGAAAAAATAGATACTATACTAAACGTTTCAGCCATGTGTTCACCTCTCTGTATTAAATTAGTATTGGCAGCCGAGTAGGAGATTACAGGGTACAGCTGCTTTAACCTTCAACAGTAAATGATGCTTGCTGAATTGCCTCTGTGTGCCTGCCTCTAAAGCCCAAGAAGCTTAAAAATATAGGCTTGACACTAATGATGAGAAAACACAGTAAATTAGCATCCTGTAGGTTGGGGGAGGGTTACAACTAAATATACTGCTGATAGAAATCATGGAATTTATTTTTCTGAAGTTTCTAAAAAGTTTTGTGTCAAGCTTGACTGATTCTGGGAGATTAAGTTTGATATAACAGCATAAACAACAGATAGCGCTACTTGATTATCTGATGTGGATGCTGCACTGTACTGGATGCTTATACTATCTGGTTTCATTTTCATAGTATCCCTATGGAATAGGCATTGCTATCACAATTACACACACGGTAAAAATGATGCTTAGACAAGTTAAATACTGGACCCAGGCTCCTATGATTAGAGCTGGGGCTGGAACCCCTAGAGCTCACACCAGTGCTGCATCTGATCTCAGTGACTTACCCACAAGGATTACACCTTGTTTCTCTCATCAAGAGACACAACAAGAGGTTTATTCATAAATGTATTATAGCATTTAAAAAAAATGATGTTCGAGAACAGCTAGGTATAATCCCAATACAAACATGATTTCATTTTAGCACAAGTGCAATTCTGGCCTAAAATTGATTTTGAGCCTACATCTTTTTTGAAGAGGGAGCATCTGTAGAGTGGATGGGGGTGGGTGGCGGAGGAGAAATACAGCTGTCTCAGCAGCACTGAAGGAAAACGGACAAGCTAAATGCATTCTACGCTCAAACAAGATTAATAATCCTTAAGTACTTTTCTATTTAATCAATTGTGACAGAGTTACTCAGTGTAGGTCCAGAAGAGGACATAATGATTGGGCTTCTTGTAAGGAACGCTTTTTTAAAACGGAGGTTGGATTTATATTATTGTAAAAACAAACAGATTTGGGGGCAAGGGGAATGTCTCCTTGTTGAATTACTTGTAAAAAGTAGCAGACAGTGCCATCTACTGGGCTTTTAATTTTCTCTTTGTTAGAAGTTTTTCTAACAGCTTTGTACAGGTATCAGAGAAGGCAATGGCATCCCACTCTAGTACATGTATATTCAATATACATACACAAGATAAATAAAACAATAAAATAAGAAAAACTGTGTTACCTGTCATCAAGATTTCAAGATATTTTAAAGTGGCTGTTTGTTTCTTTATGAATACATTCTAGGTCACTTTACTAATGGTATTAACAAAAATATTCAATAAAAACAAAATGTATTTTGATAATAGGGATTCCCAGGTGGTACAGTGGTAAAGAATCCACCTGCCAATGTGGGAAATGAAAGAGATACGGGTTTGATCCCTGGATTGGGAAGATCCCTTGGAGGAGGAAATGGCGACCTACTCCAGTATTCTTGCCTGGGAAATCCCATGGACAGGGGAGCCTGATGGTCTACAGTCCATGGGGTCATGAAGAGTCAGACATGACTGAGTGGCTGGGCACACAAGGTACTGTGATGTTTAAAAAGATCTTTCTAGAAAGAAAGTTAAACTACCCTACACGGAAGCATCATCAGGTAAAAGTTGAGTGAAACCTCCATAGGTTATGAGATAACGCATCTCCTCTGCTCAGCTGACAACTCTCCAACCTCAATCTGGTCCACCTCAGAGGCTAACATATTACCTTCTCTACAGAGAAGAGGAGGAATAAAATAACTTATCCTAGGAAAGAGACCAGGGCCTATGTGTTGTGCACGATGCTGGTTCTATGCTGCCCATGTGGTGGGGAAAAAATGGCTGGAAGTATTGTCCTATCTCTTCCCAAGAGGACTCGGGGCACTGGGGCACCTGGCTTCCATGCCAGTCAGTGTGCAAGGTGGTTCGTGATCCACCTCCTGGCAACATCCTGCACAGTGTTTCGCAAACTGAGGTCCTCGAACCACCCACATAGGAATTACCTGGGGAGCCTGCAAAAGACTGCGGTTCCCAGTCTGAACCTAAGATGTGCTTAATCATAAACCTCTGTTTCTGGCACCCAGACATTTTCACTTAACAAGATGTTCTTATGCATGTTGAGGTTTGATGACCACAGTCCAGCACCTTGGGATTCTTGACTCTGTAGCCTCTGTGGTGCTTCAGACCACGCTGCAGGTGGGTAGGCCTCAAACCATCCATCTAGGCCTTTCCCGATTGAGCTGTTCTGGAACACTGTGTGTCTGCACATTAGCACCATCTGTGGCATTTTAAAAGCTGTGCATCATTCACCCATAAAAAAGAATGAAATTATGCCATCTGCAGCAACACGGATGGACCTAGGGTTTATGAGACTAAGTGAAGTAACCAGGAGAAAGACAAATATCATATATCATTTATATGTGGAATTTAAAAATTTTTAAATTGAACTTCTCTACAAAACAGAAAGACTCACAGACAGAAAAACAATCTTACAGTTATCAAAGAAAGCAGGGGAGAGGGTGAATTGGGAATTTGGGATTAACATACATGCTCTCCTTAAAAATAATGGATAAACAATAAAGACCTACTGTATAGCACAGGGAACTATATTCAATAGCTTGTAATAACTTACAATGAAAAAGGATATACCTATATATACATAACTGAAACACTTTGCTGTACACCTGAAATCTTGTAAATCAAGTATATTTCAATTAAAAAAAATTGCTAGAAGCATACCAAAAAAAAGTCTTCCACAACATAGATTTACTTGAAATACATTTTAAAAAATTATCCATTCCTGGGTCCTAGCTCAGTGATCTCGATTAACTGGGTGTCTCCCCAGGTCACACCAATGTATAGCCAGTCTTGGTAAGGTGCAGCTCTGGGAAGACTCCAGGCCTACCCCAACAAAGGCAGTCTTCAGGAGAACTATGGAGCAGACGGGAAGCATCTGCTGGCCATCTCCTGCTGCTTTTTGAAGGTCCCCTCCTTCCTCTTGGCACCTGTCTCTCCCTGTGGGCTGCTGCCCTCTTACTCCCGACACTCGGATGCCTTTCATTTATCCCATTCTTGATCAGTCTCATTAATGGCAATTTACCTCCCCCAGAACATTAACTTTTAATGAACTTCAGTGCCCACCAGGTGGCCTATAAACATAAAATATTATTTTGTCATACACTGTAACAGAATATCAATAGATCATTTATTCTTTTTCCAACTATGTCCTCAGATGGGTACTCCTTCTTCAGATCAGGTGTCAAATACTTTGGCCTGGTAAAGTCTCTCAGATGTGATAGTGATGCGTGTGTGTGGTTCAGAGTGTGTGAAGGGTGTGGCAGTGTGGACAGGGGTTCAGTCACCCGGCCTTTTGTGGAAGTCAGCTCGTGTGTAGTGTCACCTCTCCTGGACATGCTGGTGCAGTGAGGCCACCTGACTGTCAGTAAATCAGACCTTCTCTCACTCTCCCTAAGGATAACAGTGACACCAGGGAAATACAACCCCAGGGCTGACAACACCCTCCTGTCAGTTAACTACAGCCAACTCAGCCATCAAGCCCAGCTCGGGTTCGAGCCCCTCTGTGAAGTCTCCTAGGTCAGCCCTGTCCACAGTGATCTCTTCTTGTCTAAAGCCACAGCACTTACAGCTCAACACTCTCCATGACAACTAGTCACTGTTTAAAAATACTTCACTTGTGTTGAAGAAGGCCTTGAAGAAAGATGATTTGAAAGTGAACATTTGCAGCAATGTGGAGCATGAGTACTGGTATTACAATTCTTGGAAATATTCTCCTAAGAAGCAGGGACCATTTATTTATTATCTTTGATATCATGCTCATAGTATCTCCTATCTCATTAAATAGTGGCTCATTTAATGCAACTTTTTCTTTCCTACCTGTCCTAGGGGCTAAGATGCAAATAGCAATTTTTGAAGTGTCCGCAAGCTCCTTTAATGCAGGACTTGCTGACTAGTCCACAGATTGGAAGCTACAGTCAACAGAGTAGAATTATGCCTGAGGTTGAGACCCTCTGGACACCACTGTCATATGACATTTTGATTCAGTCTCTTCCATACCAATTCCTTCTTCATATGGTGACCTCAGAAGTCTACTTATTTGATTTCATCCAGCTCTAATGGGCTCTCCAGCATGCCTCTTCACACAGAACTCCTCCCAGTGCAATTCCATTATGCTCTAAGCACAACTTTCGCTCTGTTTCCCGACACTTCCATAGCCACGAAACACTTCCTCTTCTTACTGGTTGTTGGCTATCCTTCTCCAGAGGATCTTAACTTCGGCAACATATCAGAAACATGTGAATAACTCTGTAGAATGCTGATGCCCAGGTCTCTTAAACAAGTCTGATTTCATTGGTTTGGAGTGGACTCAAGGAGTCAGTATTTTTAAAAATCTCTCAGGTGATTTTTAGGGAGCTTTCCTGGTTGCTTTGATGGTAAAGAATCTGCCTGCAATGTAGGAGACCTGGGTTCAACCCATGGGTCGGGAAGATCCGCTGGAGAAGGGAATGGCAACCCATTCCAGTATTCTTGCCTGGAGAATTCCATGATAGGGGAGCCTGGTGGGCTACAGTCCATGGCTTTCAGGGTCAGACACTACTGAGCAACTAACATTTTCACCTTCAGGTGATTTTACTATGAGAATTGAGAACACTACTTTTCTTATGCTCAGCTAGGAAGCTCCTATTTTGTCTTTCTCATCAAATTTAAGTCAAAATTCCTGACTTATGATGTAACTATTAAAAATTAATATATGAAAATATTGACATTTACAGAAAGTAGGCAGGCAGTGGTTATAGACTGTATAAATCTGAATATAATTGTATAAATACAATGTATTTGAAGTGTTATACTCTGCCTTATTTCCATCAGCTTATGTAGCTAACTAAAATCTTCAGATATTTTAAAGGTTTTAAGGCTAGGGATTCTCCCAAATGTGTTTAAGAACCACGGAGTTAATATATTAATTATAAATGGGTGCCAAATGGAAAGCTCTGGTAAAACAAGACCTTGGAAATCTTCATCAGTGTTCTCTCTTCCCAAGCATTTCTTTTTAGTGCTAGAGAAATTAAAGGGTTGAGAGGTATGTTTGCTTTAAGGACTGCCTTGAATGGAGTTTAGAAACACGACTCCCACTCAAATGTGCTGCACAGTAGATGATGTTGCCAGCCATGTATCTAAGCTGGTTTACTGCCCACTCAGTAAACCGTTTCTAGGATTTATTTGTTAATTACCTTTGAAGACAATAGCACTGGATACTTCTCAGCCCACCTCTATGTTCTGCATGGCACATCAGTGTCTAGGGGATATATGAATGGCTAATAAACATATGTGTGTAATGGGTTTCCCTAAAATAGAATGATTCACATTAGGACAAAATGCCCTCCTCGATCCATTTGAAATTGTTTTATTTAACTGCATTCCACATTATTAGATCCCTATTCTTTCTGTCAGTAACCAATAGAGATGACGATGGTATAAAGTCTGCATGTCTAACCATCTATTTTATCAGCAAATATTAGCTGATCTGAAATGCATAATTAGTTTATAAAGTGTGTTTTTTAACACATTTGAAGAAAGAGTACTTTCAATCCGCCAATTTTGTCGAATAGGTATTTATGGGTATATAGGAACTCCAAGGAAAATTATGAAAGAATTCACAGCCAATTGAAGGATGAGCCTTAGAAGGGCACTGAGATTGTTATGAAACCATGCCATCCTTCCAAAAACATATTCTGTTCTGTGAGCGGAAAACAGCCGTTTCTGTTTCTTTTTAAAGAACTTTAAAAGATTTTTCTAGGTTTGGGTTTTGTTACCTTTTTAAAGATTCAGAGATGTGTAATTGAAAAATCAAAAGACTTGACAAGTCAGAAAGCCAGGCTGAGAAGAAGCAGAACACACAGGTGTGCAATACTTGACAGACCCCCAGCCATGCTGCCTGCTTTTTCTAAACTGCAGACCCACTATGTAGGTATATTTTCTTTGTTCTGTTTCACTCGTTAACTAAGCACGTCAAAGGTGACCCAGCAGCATCTAAAAGCTTTGTAGAAATAAAGTGGAATCTAGTGACACAGTAGCATCACATATTTTTAAGTATGAAATATGTCCTTTCAGAATGGTTATTAACATTGTATAAATGCCCAGGTAGTGAATATTTTTGCTATCTTAGACATTAACAGAGAAGATCAACAGAATAGCAAATTGTCAGAACATGATGGTCCCCTGCTGCCACAACAAGGACAGGCTAAAATCTAGAAAGGAGAGAGTGAAAAGAAGCCAGCTTTGTGACAATTAGCAATTAGCGGTAACTTGTGGCTTTTGGTTACTATTGATCAACTGACAAAAGAAGAAAGAGGGAGGGTGAAGGGGAAGAGAGGAGGGAAAGGAATCTCTTTCTTCACATTGTTCTACTAAAGAAAACTATCAGTGTTTGTAAAATTTTGAATGAGAAACCAGAAGGCACTCCTCATTGGATACCATGATTTACATGGTTACACATTGATTACAGAGCAAATCATTCCTTCAGCCTCCTATAAGATAATGGCAGTTGACTTCGCCTCCTCTTCAACCATTCTAAGAAAATTTGTTTCAATGAGCAAAAACCTGGCCTATATTAGTAGATCATTGCTTCCCTGATAACTCAGCTGGTGAAGAATCCGCCTGCAGTGCAGAAGACCCCGGGATGATTCCTGAGTCAGGAAGATTCCCTGGAGAATGGATAGGCTACACACTCCAGTGTTCTTGGGCTTCCCTGGTAGCTCAGATGGTAAAGAATCCACTTGCAATTCAGGAGATCTGGATTCGATCCCTGGGTTGGGAAAATCCCATGGAGGAGGGCATGGCAACACACTCCAGTATTCTTGCCTGGTGAATCCCCATGGACAGAGGAGCCTGGTGGGCTACAGTCCATGGGGTCACAAAGAGTCAGACACAGCTGAGCAACTAAGCACAGCACAGGGCCATGTGACACATAAATCCAGGGACAATATTCTAGAGGATACTTACTGATTTAGCAGGTATAACTCTCAAACCACAAACACAACTATGTGAAAAATATCTATTTACTTTCTAAAATGCACCTTAATTTTTGACTCCAGACTTCCCATCACACCTGCCTGGAGGAAATTTTAATTTCCTGCTTCTCTTGGAAGCCTCCTTGGCCCCCCAAATGTCTCATCATTCCCGGACTTTGCACATCACAACCAGTGGACACCAGAGAGGTGCCAGGTTTGAGCCAGCTCATGAGGCTGCCCGTTGAAGTGGAAGGATGCCAGCATGAGGAGACTGTGGGTGCACGACAGAGGCTGGGAGCCGCAGGGGATGGTAGGAGGCCATATGGAAGGTATTCTATGAGAGAACGGTGCAGACTAGAGATCCCTGACTGGGAAGGATTTAAATGATGAGCACACACACCTAGACACACATCTGACAGGAGACAAACAGCAAAGCTAAGTACATAGGCTTTTGCTCTTTCCTCTCAGCCCTCCTCCTTGACCTTGGGGTGTGGAGAGGAGGTCGTGGTGTTGCGAGTTGGAGTTTGGAAGAAGACAGCAGTAGAAGCAGCCTGCACTTCTTAATCCTGGCACCCAGCTGAGAGAAGAGAAGTCTTATTGTAAGCAGGGAATTAGAGTTACATTTATGCCTGCCTGAAGACAAAACTGTCTTTTAATTTTGATTTCAAGACAGTCTTGTCTCCTTGGAAGGAAAGTTATGACCAACCTAGACAGCATATTAAAAAGCAGAGACATTACTTTGTCAACAAAGGTCTGTCTAGTCAAGGTTATGGTTTTTCCAATAGTCATGTATGAATGTGAGAGTTGGCCTATAAAGAAAGCTGAGCACCGAAGAACTGATGCTTTTGAACTGTGGTGTTGAAGAAGATTCTTGAGAGTCTCTTGGACTGCAAGGAGATCCAACCAGTCCATCCTAAAGGAGATCAGTCCTGGGTGTTCATTGCAAGGACTGATGTTGAAGCTGAAACTCCAATACTTTGGTCACCTGATGCAAAGAACTGACTCATTGGAAAAGACCCTGATGCTGAGAAAGATTGATGGTAGGAGGAGAAGGGGACAACAGAGGAAGAGATGGTTGGATGGCATCATCGACTCAATAGACATGAGTTTGAGTAAACTCTGGGAATTTGTGATGGACAGAGAGGTCTGCTATGCTGCAGTCCATGAGGCTGCAAAAAATTGGACACGACGGAGTGACTGAACTCAACTTCTCTGCTCAGTTATGAGTTCTGTAACTCAACTGACTCCTGAGATAACCATAGACTTCATGTAACTGTCTGGAGTTTTCTGATTCAGTCAGCCTGGTGTTATATATGATCTGCTATAGGTTTGGGGGTTATAGGATATATTCCAGCAAGTTTTGTTCAAACATTTGTTAAAATAAAAATTTACTTTCTTTTAAAAATGGAAATGTAGTCAATTTATAATATTGTGTTAGTTTCAGGTGTATAGCAAAGTAGTTCAGTTACACATATTTTTTTCTGATTCTTTCCATTATAGATTTTTACAGTATATTGAATGTAGTTCCCTGTGCTATACAATAAATCCTTGCTGTTAATCTAGGTTATGCATAGTGTTGTTTATCTGTTAATCCTACACTTCAAGTTCATCCCTCCCCTATCTTTTACTCCTTTGGTAACTGTTTTCTAACATCTGTGAGTCTGTTCTGTTTTGTAAATGAGTTTATTTGTATTATTTTTGGATTCCACATATAAGTGGTATCATATAAACAATTTACTTTCCAGAGATAGGATAAAATGGCATCAACCTACTAGCTGGTTTTAGAGCGATAATGAAGAAAAATATCTGGGCTTAGTTTTTTACTTTAAGTGAGAAATCAAAAAATTTAAATTGCTACCTCTTTGTACTTATTTGGTATATTTTGAGACTTTAAAAACGAAAAAAGTGTAGGTTGCTTAAAGGCCTTATGGCTTGCTCCAAAATTGTCAGTTTCCAATTTAANAAGATGAAGTTATATTAGGAACACTGGAAGGATCTGAGTGGTGGTAAAACAAAATTGGAAATATTTTTCTTCAAAGCTAATAAGGTGAGGTGAGGCGAGGTGAGGTCGCTCAGAGTTATGACCAACCTAGATAGCATGTTGAAAAGCAGAGACATTACTTTGCCAACAAAGGTGCGTCTAGTCAAGGCTATGGTTTTTCCAGTGGTCATGTATGGATGTGAGAGTTGGACTGTGAAGAAAGCTGAGCGCCAAAGAACTGATGCTTTTGTACTGTGGTGTTGGAGAAGACTCTTGAGAGTCCCTTGGACTGCAAGGAGATCCAATCAATCCATTCTGAAGGAGATCAGCCCTGGGATTTCTTTGGAAGGAATGACATTAAAGCTGAAACTCCAGTACGTTGGCCACCTCATGCAAAGAGTTGACTCATTGGAAAAGACTCTGATGCTGGGAGGGACTGGGGGCAGGAGGAGAAGGGGATGATCGAGGATGAGATGGCTGGATGGCATCATGGACTTGATGGACGTGAGTTTGAGTGAACTCTGGGAGTTGGTGATGGACAAGGAGGCCTGGCGTGCTGCGATTCATGGGGTCGCAAAGAGTCGGACATGACTGAGCGACTGAACTGAACTGAACTGAATTTAACTTAGACTACGAAGTTGGTTGGCTGAGGACTGCTTGCAGGAGACGGACATATTTAATAATGACAGAGAACACTGATATATATAAACTTCATGTTTTGAAAGTCATTATGCTGGATTTATGATTAGTGTTAGTCGCTCAGTCATACCCGACTCTTTGCTACCTCATGGACTGCAGCCCTCTGTCCATGAGATTTTCCAGGCAAGGATACTGGAGTAGGTTGCTATTTCCTTCTCCAGGGGATCTTCCCAACCCAGGAATCGAACCTGGGTCTCTGCACTTCAGGCAGATTCTTTACCAACTGAGCTACACAGAACACTATGTAGATAACATACCATAGTAATGACTCCACAGCCAAACAACCTAGAGACTTAGATCCAGCAGAGAAGCCAGTGATGTAGATAGATGCTCAGAGATGTGGTTCTCTTCTCTCCCTCCATGAAGCAGCCCTCCCAACCCTACCCAGCCTCAAGGTCAGTATATCTGATTCAAATATGCTCTTTCACTCTCTCCCCCATAGTAACTAGACCTGTGTGCTATGGGTATCCCAACACACAATGGCTGTAATTTGAAATATCCATTTTTTTTCTTTTTCATCCAAATCCTATCCATCATCCCAAAGATAGTTTATATTGTTCATTCCTCTGAAAATTTGTAAAATATGTTGGTAGTGCATTATAATTACTCTTCCAGTGTTGCTGAACTGATTCATCTGTTTCCTATCTTACTGGAAGGCACACTTGGGTATAAGATAAAGGAGAAAAAGGATTATGCATTGAACTTTATATTACATCGCAGAGAGATGCAGTTAGTAGATGTACAATTCTTGAATAAATGATCCAGAACCTTGGAATGCTTAATTAAGTCAAGTTACATATTTGTGTGGTGCCCTAGCAAACACTGAGCATTTCTTTTAGGTATCCCGTAAATATTAACACTCCACTTGTAATCTGAGATGTCAAATTTAATTTTAAAATAAACCAACAAGTCACGCAAACTACTTCCCAGGTATGAGTTCAACCTTCCTTTTTACTACTTTTATATTTATCACTATACTAGCAAATGGAGAGAACAGACATTTAAAATGACTTCCCTCTAGTAAAAGTCCATAATTTTTAAAGAAAATTAAAAAGTGTTTGACACACTGAATTTATTTAATCCAATTTCCATCCCATCTTTCGCTATGCTTGCTGACCCTGGATCAGAGAACTTCGCTGCATAAACACTGCCAAGCTGCCATTAGTAGGTTCACCGCGGATTTACAGCAACCATGGATTCACCCTCATCAGCACCATTTAGGTGATTAGAGCCCATCCCTTTCTTTCTAGCTTTTTGGCAGCTCACATAATTCCCTGTTTCCTCTAATGTGCTAACTCTGCACTCTCACCCTCAGCTGTTTCCTTACCCTCTGCCCAATAATCAAGAACTCCTTTGATTTCCCATTTTCTTCCAATTGTCCTATTCCTTTATTCAGTTTTTTTTTTTTTCCCCCCCATCCTGATCGAGGAGTGCTCTTTCTTCTCAAGGCTACTTCCTTCCTTTCTGCCCTGGAACCTGTCCCCTCCTGGCTTCCAGGATCAGCACCCATGGATCAGATTTCACTCTCTTATATCTTCAACGCTGCCCTTTTCAAGAGCCCTGCAAGCTTGGTCACCCTGTGAGTTACCCTGTAAGTCATCTTGCATTTCTATACAACGGTCAATGTATGCTATCTCAATTTATCCACTTCTTGAGTTGGATGTATGGCATCCCTCTGGTCCTCATACCTAGGGCCACAAATCCCAGTCCTAAGGGGTAGTAAGCTTGTGCTTAGATTCTGTGACAAAACTAGTGACAAGGGAGCAACTATCGCCCTTAGATTTAGTTTTGAAATCTAGGCCAGGTTGTCCTACCAGAACTAGATGCTGCCTGCGTGTGTGCATGCTCAGTCACCTCACTCAGTCATGTCTGACTCTTTGCACCCTATGGACTATAGCCTGCCAGGCTCCTCTGTGCAAGGGATGCTCCAGGCAAGAATACTGAAGTGGGCTGCCATGCCCTCCTCCAGAGGATGGTCCTGATCAAACCAGGAATCAAATCCACATCTCCTGTGGTTCCTGCTTTGCAGGTGAATTCTTTACCAACGAGCCTCCTGGGAAGCCGAGTTGCTGCCTGTGTCACTGCTACCAGAACTTACTGAAGCTAGCCACCTGCTGCTGCTGCTGCTAAGTCACTTCAGTCATGTCCGACTGTGTGTGACCCCATAGGCGGCAGCCTACCAGGCTCTTCCGTCCCTGCGATTCTCTAGGCAAGAACACTGGAGTGGGTTGCCACTTCCTTCTCCAGTGCATGAGAGTGAAAAGTGAAAGGGGAGTCGCTCAGTCATGTCCAACTCTTCGTGACCCCATGGACTGCCTACTGGCTTCAATTTCTGCCTACTGTTAACTCCCAATGCACTCCTTTCTTCCCCCTTCACATTTGGACAGATCTCAGAATGTTGACTTTACTATTGATAAAGCTGATTGGTAAATATATCTTTAGATATTTAGGCTAATAATTTTATTAAATTGGATTTTTTCTTGTAATAGCAGACTAGAATGTGCTCTCTCTGCACCTGCTTTGCAGTCTGGCTTACAAGAAAAAGGATCAGGGGCTAAGCATGATTCCAGATCAACAAAAGGTAAGTCACTCATCTACTGGGACAAGTGGAAGATCAGAGATTAGCTGAAAACATTCCTACCATAATTTTCCATTCCTGGAGAGTAGATTGGACATTCTCTTCCCTTTATGGAAATATGAGTCATGGGGAATAAATGTTCTACATGATCCATCCTCTGCCTCCTTGCTAAGGCTTCTCCTAACTGCTCCTCTGTGCCAGAAAGCCTCTAATCTTAGCCACCATGGGAGCCCTGCAGCTGCTGGAATACACTCACTCCTTAACCCTGCATGCCGTTTTCTGGCTCAAAGATCAACTGTAAGATTGTAACTACTCAATCCAGTGACACCTTCCCAGTCTCAAATTCTCAGCTCTAAAATTCTGATCACTTCCCATCTGACTGTGGAAAAAGAGGCAAAGGTCATGGAGTCGTGCAATGCGGTTTTGTAAACTGTTTCTTATATGATCACCACTGTTTCCAATCAGAAGAGATCTCTCTCAATAACTAAGGTCCTCTAAAATTAACATTCCTACTGATGTAGTGAGGAATGGGAGCTCTGGAGTAAAGTCAGATCACAGGTTACATTTGAGTCCAAAATCTGACACATACTTGTTAAATGACTTCATCTAACTTTCCACTGCTTTAGTAATTTCATTCATAAATTGAGAATTTTATTAAGTAATAGGAATACTAATTATATTAACAATAGTATGTACTGAATATTTCATTATAATCACTAAGGACTTTATATGCATTATCTTATGCAATCTACAACTTCATGAAGCAAATAGTATTATTATTCCCATTCTACAGATTTTAAAACTGAGACTTAATGAATGTAAGAAATTTGCCCCTAATCACACCACAAGTGGATAATAGCTTGGACTAGTAAAATCTAGTAAAACAGGTATCAGAACTCGTTTATATAACTGTAAAGTTAAAGCTCTTAACAACTGTATTTTTCTACTGTCCCTATACTTAACTGTATGTAAAGATCTCCTAGAGGGCCTTGTACAGAATATGAAGCCATTAGACAGTCAGCTGGCATCATCATGATGGTGTTGTCAACATTATTGTTGAACAAAGGATTACATTCTAACTTGGACAACAGTCTTTGTGTAGTCTTTTCTCAACTTGTTTTTTTTTAAATCATTTGAGGAGTCAATCTTTTTCTCTGAAAATGTTACAGTGTTATTCATGTACTAGAAGAAAACATAGGTATGTTCCTTTATAAGTTAGGTACAGTGAAAACTGTCCTGTGACACCAAATATAGAAGTAATAAAAATTGATAAGTTTAACTACATAAAAATGAAATGATATTTGCATGGAAAAACATACTATAAGCAAAGTAAAAAGACAAGCTCAGGGCTGGTGCACTGGGATGACCCTGAGGGATGGGATGGGGAGGGAGGTGGGAGGGGGGTTCTGAATGGGGAACACATGTGCACTCGCGGCTGATTCATGTCGATGTTTGGCAAAAACCACTACAATATTATAATTAGCCTCCAATTAAAATAAATTAATTAATTTTTTAAAAAGGACAAGCAACAAACTAGAATAAATCTTTGCTACTTGTATCACAAATAAGAGATTCTTCTGTCATCAAGATAGATGTGTTGACCAATGAAATAAAATACAGAGCCCAGAAATAAACCCTCCCATGTGTGGTCAAACAATTTTTGACAAGAGTGCCAAGACCATCCAATGGGGAGAGGACAGTCTTTTCAGCACATTGAGCTAGAACTCCAGATATCCACACACAAAAGAATGATGTTGGACCCGTACCTTCTATTATGCACAAAATTAACTCAAAACAGATGAAAGACCTAAACGTAAGAATCCAAACAATAAAACTCTTAGAAAAAAACAAAAAGGAAAAGCTTCATGACATAGGATTTGGCAAGAATTTTAGGGGTATGATACAAAAGCACAATCAAAAAGAAAAACTAAATAAAAGGCTTTCATCAAAATTTTCTGGATGTACTCAACAGAGCGGAAAGGAAATTCATGGAGTGGGAAAATATTTGTAAATACATATATGATAAACAATGACTATCTAGAATATATAAATGACAAAAATAAAAACCCACTTAAAAATGGAGAAAGGATTTGAGTACACATTTCTCCAAAGAAGATATACAAATGGCCAATAAACAAATGAAATGATGCTCTACATCACTAATTAGGAAAGCACATCTCGAAACCAAAGTGTGATATCAATTTATATCTATCATTTTATATCCATCACTTTATATCTAATTATAAAAACAAAATATGAGTTGGTAAGACGTTGAGAAATTGGAATGAGTGTGCATTGCTGTCTCTCAGGTTTGGGAATGAGTTAAACGTAAGTGATCAATATAATACATGGCTACCATAAAAGTCTCTGTAAACTTAAGTTGCATTAACAGAAAACTGAGCCCCAAGAATGGGATGAAATAGGTCTCTTCTACAAGGACTGGTCAGACTACACCGTAAGGGTCATTTTCTGTTTTACATCTTTCATGGGACAATGACAGGGCAGAGTATACCCAGAGGGATGTGACTAAGATGGTGGAGGAGCACGAACTAAAGTCACATGAGTTGCCACAAAAGAACTGGGAATATTTAGCTCAGAAAAAACAATTCTTGGGCTAGACATGCGCTACACATTCCCAGCTCTTTGAAACCAAATTCATAGCCACTTTAAAAACTACATAATTAGAATATATATCTCCTAATTTTTACAATCTACTTTTCTTCTTAATTCATTCAGCAAATTTATACTCAGTAATATTCATATTAATAAGGTCTTTTTTATCATTGTTTTTAATGAGGCATATTTGGCTTTTCATTTTTTTTATTCACTCCATTGCAGGGCCCATCATATTAAATACTGCTGCAATTTTTATTCAGATTGAAAGAATGCTTACAATTTCAAGGACTTTGGTTTTCTTTGAATTTATTCACCTAAATTGTGATGTATTAGTGATTACAATAGTTAATATCACAGAATACACATTGTCCTTTGGTGTACGGGATGTTAAACTATGTTACTGTGGTCATTTATTTATCAGCTACTCAGTGCTGTTCTCAAACAGCCCTGGTTAAAGCAGCCATAATTATACTAAGCTATAGCTAAAATGAAAGGGAAACACCCTAATGAAAGCTCAAAACCTCCTTTCTACAAGAAAATTAGCACTCTTGAAGGCCTAATAAGCATGGTTAAGGATACTTCTGATGCCAAAACTGAAAAGCACTCAAAACTCCCATGCCATCAGCTTGTGGCAGATTGCCATTCAAGGGGGAAAAAGGAAAGAATATTTGAAAATGATTAAAAGAGGTTATTTTGATATAAAGAATAATATAATAGACATGGAAAGCTAGTTTTCTGAAAATGATTGTGCTACAGATGTAATTAGGAAAGCTATAAAGTGTATCACTGAAAAAATATATTACAAATATGGTTAAACTCCATAATTATGCATAACCCATATAGAAAAGATAAAACAAAGTGAAATTGCCCCAAATCATCCTAAATAGGCATTATATTTATAAGTAATATATGATGTTCCATTCAGAGAAATGTTATGATTTCCATTTTTAAGAAAGATTTTCTATTTCTATACAGGCCCCTTGTTTATATTTTCATGAAACTTTTACAGATTTCTTCTTTAAAATATGGAGTATTTTATACAATTTTTCAATACATAAAACTCTTAAAAAGCACGGTGCAAACTGTTTATAATGAAGAACACAAAAGCATATTTGTTGTGGCTTGTTCAGTTCAGTTTAATTCAGTTCAGTCCCTCAGTCGTGCCCAACTCTTTGCAACCCCATGAATCGCAGCACCCCAGGCCTCCCTGTCCATCACCAACTCCCGGAATTCACTCAAACTCACGTCCATCGAGTCGGTGATGCCATCCAGCCATCTTATCCTCTGTCGTCCCCTTCTCCTCCTGCCCCCAATCCCTCTCAGCATCAGAGTCTTTTCCAATGAGTCAACTCTTCGCATGAGGTGGCCAAAGTACTGGAGTTTCAGCTTTAGCATCATTCCTTCCAAAGAACACCCAGGACCGATCTCCTTTAGAATGGACTGGTTAGATCTCCTTGCAGTCCAAGGGACTTNCTCAGTCCTGTCTGACTCTTTGTGACCCCATGGACTGTAGCCTGCCAGGCTCCTCCCTCCATGGGATTCTCCAGGCAAGAGTACTGGAGTGGAATGCCATTTCCTTCTCCAGATTATCTAAAAGTTTCATTTCATTTTCTAGAAAACTGTATAAAGAAAAGTTTAGGTCTTAATAAATATTCACATATTTTGGCTTAAAACCATAAAAGTAAATTTTGGAAGTAATCTTCATGTTCTTTTATAAATTATAAATGAATTATGTGTTATTTGGAATCGTTCAATGTAAATCAAATGATTCCATGCTGGACTCTCCATAATTAAGCCCAACATTTAAAAGCTTAAAGTTATTAAAGTTATTTTAACCTATTTTAAACAAGGAACTCTACATAAGTTCTTTAAATTGTAAACCAGTATCTATTTTCAGTCAGAAATCATGATGTAGAATACTTAGTACTTCTAAGACATTGTAGAGAAATATTTTTAAGTTCATTGCAGAGAAACAGGCAATTTTATTTTCCTTTTTAAATTTTAATTGGAGGCTAATTACTTTACAATATTTTGGTGGTTTTTGCCATACATTTACATGAATCAGCCATCGGTGTATGTGTGTTTTAATGTAGTTCAAGCTTTATAGTAGCTGAACTTGGTTCTGAGGCTGTATTAGAATTGACTCATAGGTGACAGAACTTGAGGCAAAGGGATTATGTGAAAATATGTGCCTACAGAAGAGTTAGAATTTTGCTTTCGCTGGAATATGGGGTTCATTGTCAAGCAGAGCAGAAAACAAATTGACAAGTGGATTAATAGACAGGTTGGGACAGATTTTTAAGTGTTTACTGTTAAGTCCTAAAATGGATTTTGTGTTTTGGAAAGGTTTTCTTCGTTTTTTCAAAAGAAGTGTTTCATGCTCAGTTTTTACTCAAAGATGACAACTCAAGCATTAATATTAACAATAAGATTAGAGGTGGGAGCGACTGAAAATAGGGGTATTGGGAGATATTGATCACAAGAGTAATGTTTGATCATTTTATTCACTAATTCATTCAACATAAAGCTGAGCATCTATTATGCAGGCCAGATATTTGCTTGCTAATGGAAATGCAAAAATGGAATAAAATAGAAACTTTCCGAGTGTGATGAGTGAAAACAATCATGAGAACTTAGTAACTCCTTTGCAGTCCATCTCAAACGTCACCTCTTCTTTTAAACTCTCTCACCCTCATCTATAAATAATTGCACCTTATTTTGTGTTTCCACAGGGCTTGGTTTATGCTTCTATCATGGATGTTTTATGTTGTATTTGAGCCTTACATATATATATGTAAGGTAGAATATAAAATTTTTTCTTTGTCATCATCAGCTGGTTCTAACTCACACCAGTCAGCTTCTTTTTAATATTATGTTACAAAATGAAAGCCATTGTTCAAATTTTGTTCATACCACTGGGCCCTACTTCCATAAATATCTGACATTTTGCAGAGTTTTAAAGTATTTACATCAGCTTAAAAGTTTTGAGGACTAGCAATATTAATGTTTTTAAGTGTTTGGAGGCCCAGAGCAAAAAGTCTAAAATTTACTTTAACCTAGGTTAAAATCATTTTCACAACAGTAATAATTGTTTTTGTCACTGTTACTAATTTTACATTTTTCAGTGTTTCTAAAGTAAAACAAATCACAAAGACATTCTAAAATACCCTTAGCAATAAATACTTTTACAATGACTGTAAATTTCCGGAAGCCATGATGACAGCTGCTATGACTCTGACTCTTTACAATGTTCTGTCTTCTAGACCCATGTTTCTTTGTAATATTCTGAGCTAATTACTCTTGATCTGCAACAGGCTGTTACTGTAGTGTTTTGAGCTGTAGTGAAATAATGAATGATTAAAAGGGAGAACAGCTGATTTTAAGAAATGGATAAGATTAGGAAGGATCCTTGAAAGAAAAAAGAAACAGGATGACTGTACAAAACAGTAACTGATTGAGTGTACTTGAAGGCTCATAGTATTTTTATTGTTGTACTAAATATCTGGAGTAAAGTTTGTGCCTTTTGGCTTGCCTTTTTAATGTAAATACAAATATTAAAATTATACTAAATGGAACAGTGATTAGATTTCAAAGGTGCTAAGTTTCTTGCTTTTTTAAAAGTTATTATTTTCTGTTGCTGCTGCAGCTGGAAACAGAACTGATCTGCAATGAGGAACAGGAGTAAAGTAATACTCATCTCTTGAAAATAGAGATTTCAGTGTGTAATTATTTTTGCAGGGTGACTTAGTTTGAGATACCCAGAAGCAGACTCTGAGCAAGTAATTTATTACTGAAGTTCTCCCAGGAGAAACTGGTAAGGGATGCAAGAATGGAAAGAAGAAAGAAGCCAAGTGAGGCTGTTGTATTGGGCAAAGGCCTTTTGAGGGTACCAAACCTCCCACAGACAGTGTTAGGTGAGAGCTAGTGGAGGTAAAATTACTGCTCACTTGGGAGAGGGGTGCTCAACAGGATTTTAAAAAAAGATACGAGAGGATCTGGGCAGAGCACTGACTGAGTCTACTGCACAGTTTTCTGCAGAAAATTTATCTTTGTGGCGCATTTCAAAGTAAAGATGGAGCCTCCTGCATAGGACAGTTGCAAATTAAGATTGCCTTCAATGTTCAGGATCTGTATTTAGGCCAGTGAATTAAACTTTGAGTTACAACAAAAATGGGAATTGGAGCTTAAAGATGATGCAACTGGAAAACGAAAGCTCTGAAGGCAGAGATGGCATTTTCTGATGGAAAGAAAAAGAAAAGTGAGAGAATTAGACTAATTATTAGGAAACTGTGCATGAGTAATTACACTGACAGATTAATTGAGATTGAAAGGCATAGAGGATGAATAATCTAAATTGGTGAAAGATTAGAAAAAGAATGGACTCTTTTGAGAACTGAGTTCTTTATATAAACTTGTATGAACCACAGATAAAATAGCAACATCTTCTAACTTCCCAACCAAGTCAATATTACATCCAACGGATGGAGGCGTCCTCAAAGCAGTATCCCTCTAAGGAACGACAGACACTTGGCAATGACTGTACACTGTCCGCGTGGAAAGATGGCTGAGGAGAGAGCTATGGAATGTTTCCAGCCCAGGGAAACACCTCTGCCTGGCTGACTGGGCGTGAATTAGTTAACACTCGGGGTGGCACAGAGTCGGAAGCGACTGAAGTGACTTAGCAGCAGCAGGAGCAGCAGTCCCTGAAGACAAAACAACTCAGTTCTGCAGGATTGTTACATTTATCCCGTATCACACACACAATGAGTCACTATGGAATCAAGGAAAAATAATTCTTGAGAGCACCTTGAGGAAGCTTCTCCAATATGAGCACAGGGATTACAAATTTCTATACCTCACTCCAGTACTCTTGCCTGGAGAATCCCATGGACAGAAGAGCCTGGTGGGCTGCAGTCCATGGGGTCACAACTGAGCAACTTCACTTTTACTTTTCACTTTCATGCATTGGAGAAGGAAATGGCAACCCACCCCAGTGTTCTTGCCTGGAGAATCCCAGGGACGGTGGAGCCTGGTGGGCTGCCATCTATGGGGTCGCAGAGTCGGACACAACTGAAGCGACTTAGCAGCAACAGGAGCATTCTGCATAAAACAATGTCACAGAGAGTAATAAGTAGATGAGGTGGATGGTATGTCTTGACGTAAATGTTTTGGACAAGAGAAATTTGAAAATGTATCTTAGATGGGCAGTGTATTATCACTGCCTCTAAATTACCTTGTGCTATGTGACTAAGCAATACTGGCAAATATCTGTAATTTAAGAGTTTTATTCTGATTCTTACACGATTGTTATGCCAGAGAGCTTTTTAAAACTATTTATCACATTAATTCTGGTTTTGCTTTTGGAATACATCATCTAATTAATTAAGAGATTGAAGTTTCATTACTTCATGTCTGTCTTTACTGGGTTATGTCAGCAGCAACTCTGTCATTACTAAATCATATGCTATTTTTATGTTTCTCAAGATCTAGACCTCACAGTCATCATTTTAAATAGAACATTACAGGGGAGAAAAAGCAATTTGAAGCATCCCATTCTTAGCTTTGTATTGAATAAATTTATTCTGCTATTAGTATCTATTTCAGTTTATTTTTCCTTGTTTCGGTCATAGTTCAGTAACATTCAGGAGAAAGTGCTATATGTAAGCTAATGTGATATAGAAGACCCATTACTTACCTGCCAAATTTATCAGAAAAGTAAAAGAAAAACTCCTTCTCTTAGAAATACATTATAAATTTAAGTAAACAAATACAGGATAGGTTATTTATGACAAGTTTTATGATTATTTATATGATTTATTATTATTTATTTGTTATGGTTATTTATGATTTAAGTTATTATAACTTTTAGCTTCTGATCATTACCTTTACTAATCATTAGAACTCATGTACACCCGTGGCTGATTCATGTCAATGTATAGCAAAACCAATACAGTATTGTAAAGCAAAATAAAGTAAAAATAAATTTTTTTAAAATTTTTTTGAAAAATAAAATATTTATAGTACTGAAAACATGAGCAACTAATAAATCAGATAGTTTTTAGTTGAAAAACCACAAGTTTTTCTTAATCTACTGACTCTCCTCACCAAAAAATAGTCCTAAATTTCCACAGTATTGATGGAGGCCTTAATTATTTGTATGGATGAACAAAGGATTCCAAGTTCAATGAAAATGATATAGGAACTTTGCATGTTAACTGCAATACCCTGCATGGCTCACACAGTAAACAATTTCTCTGCAATGCAGGAGACTCGGGTTCGATCCCTAGGTTGAGAAGATATTCTGCAGAAGGAAATGGCCACCCACTCCAGTACTCTTGCCTGGAGAATTCCAAGGACAGAGGAGCCTGGTGGGCAACACAACTGAGCGACTAACACTTTACTTGTGAACTTTACAAGGTTCCAAAACAACCTTTATAAGTAGAATTTCACTTTCCTTGCAAAATGCTTTACTAACTTGCATGCACTGTTATCTATGGATCTAATTGCTTTAAAAAAAAAAAAGACATTTTTATAACAGTTGTAAGTTTACAACAAAATTGAGAGAGTTAGAGCTTTCCCATATACTGTTCCCACACATGTATAGCCCCCCATTTGTTAACAATACTCACCAGAATGGCACATTTTTTTAAACCAAGGGTAAAGCTACCTCAAAATCACCCAAAGGCCACAGTTTACCTTAGGATTCACCCTTGGTATTGTACATTCTATGCATTTGGACAAATGTATAATGACATATATCCATCATTATAGTATCATAGAAAATATTTTCAATGCCCCCCCCAAATTCTTTGTGTTCTGCCTAATCATCTCTCCTCTAACCCCTCACCCCCTCGTGATCCTGGCAACCCCTGATCTTTTTACTCTCTCCATAGTTTTGCCTTTTCCAGAATGTCATATAGTTGAACTTAGGTAAACTTTTCAGATTGGCTTCTTTCACTTAGTAATATACACTGAAGTTTTGTCATATCTTTTCATGGCTTGATAATATTTCTTTCTTAAGCACTGAATAATATTCCATTATTTGCCTGTACCACAGCTTATTTACTCATTCACCTACTGAAGGTCATCTTGGCTGCTTCCAAGTTTTGGCAATTACGAAAAAAAGCTGCCATAATCATCTGTGATTTGGTGTGGACATTGGTTTTCTATACTCCTTTGGATAAATACCAAACAGTGTGACTATAGGACCATATCTTAAGAGTATGATTAGTTTTGTAAGAACTTCTAAAATGACTTGCCTTCCCAGCAGCAATAAATGGAAGGTCTCTGTTGCTCTGCATTCTCATCAACATTTGGTGGTGTTGGTGTTCCAGATTTTGGCCATTCTAATAGGTATATGGCAGTTCCTCATTGATTTATTTCTCATTTCCATGATGACATTTCATGTGGAGCATCTTTTCATGTGCTTATTTGCCATCTGTACATCTTCTCTGTTGAAGCATCTGTTAAGGTCTCTGGCCCATTTTTTAACCTGGTTATTTGTTTTCTTATTGCTGAGTTTTATTTATTTTTTTTTTTATTTTTTTTTTAATTTATTTATTTTTAAATTTAACTTTACAATACTCTATTGGGTTTGCCATACATCGACACGAATCCACCACAGGTGCACACAAGCTCCCAATCCCGAGTCCCCCTCCCACCTCCCACCCCACAACGTCTCTCTAGATCATCCCCGNTCTTATTGCTGAGTTTTAAATTTTTACTTTATATTTTAAATAATGGTTCTTTACCAGGTTTGTCTTTTGCAAATATTTTATTTCAGGCTTGTCTTATCACTCCCTTGACAGTGTCTATTACGGAGCAGACATTTTTAATTTTAATGATGTCTAGCTCTTCAATTATTTCTTTCATGAGTTGTGCCTTTGGTGTTGTATCTAAGAAGGACATCCATATGCCGATGGTCATCTAAGTTTTCGTCTATACATCTTCTATCAGTTTAATAATCTTGCATTTTGAAGTTATGTCTGTGATCTATTAACCTTAATCCTAGTCCTAAAAAAGTAGCAAGAAAAAAAAAAGACAAACAAAACCTAGTTCTGAGTCATGGACCAAAGCTGACTGTGTTACAGCATAAGCCACTTGAAGTGTTAGCCATGATTAGCCATGCAAATTCCTAATAGGACTACAATTATTAGGCATAATAAGATTATTAATATCAGGTTTTAAATCAGCTATAATCTAACTGAGTCTTTGCACATAGATAGGTGAGGACAAAATGGACCTGATATACTTTTTTAATGTTATTGCTTTGAACCCATTAAATCCTAAAAGTGAATATTTTAAAATTGTATCTTAAATAATTAATAATTTATTTCTGCTTCTAAAAATTTGACTCAATGGAGCCACACGAAGGAATGTTTTTACTCTAGAAGCGACAAATTATTGATTTGTTGTTGTGGACATACATGAGAAAAAATACATGCTAGTCTACATTGGCTAACATTCATTTTTCGAGAGCTGGTATGTTTGTCTTATATGATGCTATAACTTGAATTTAGTTATAAAATAGTAAGAATGTATAGACAGAAAAATGAACAAAAGATTGTATACATTGCAAAAGCTCTAAAATACATTTATCCAACAGCAAAGAAAAAATGATTGTTACCTTCTGGATAAAAGAGAAAACTAAGTAAATATTGAAAGCCTTGAATACATAACAACATTATAATAAATGTCAATATTTATGGACTTCTTTGAAGCCAAGGTAAAAAAGCAGGTTGTCGGAAACAGACAACCATTTAAAATACCTTAGAAACTCAAATCATTGAAAATTCAAGTGCTTCTTTTCTTCTAAATGTTTGCTTCATATAATAGTGAAGGCAACATGTTTATAAATAGGCATTGATGAGTTCAGGACATCTTATACACTCAAAATATTCATACAGAGTCTTTCATTATTCTGTGAGTCTTCCTACTGTCTCTCTATTGCTATCAATTATAGTGTTGGAAGGAACTTTAACAAACAGATGACTGATTCAAAAAAGGAGAAAATATACCTGTCCTTAAGACAACCCCTTGATAGTGATGCTGTTAAGACCCAAAGAATTTTCTCACCTTTCTATCCCATAATTCTTGTGGCATAGTCGAGGCTCTACAACACCCTATAGCCATGCTAATCTTTCATTCCAATACGTTTTCTCAGTTCAGCAGCGGTTTTTTCTAGCTGTTGGATGTTCCATTGCCATTGTCTTCTATTTGAGTGAAGCTTATTTACCTGGCAGTGCAAACGCTTAAGAATTGCACCATATCTTTTATGTTGTACCTATTCAAAGAAGAGCACATTATCAACAGGGCTTGAGAAAGAAAATAGTAAACAGCCATAAAGGATATTTTGACTACTCTAAATAGGAAAGCACTCAATTAAAAATTACTTGATAAATAATAATGATAATAAAAAATAAACAGTAATTATAACTATTTATTCAATTCTTACTGCAAGTTAGATACTGTGATGAGAGCTTTTTACATATGATTAAATCCTCATAACTCCTTATGATATAAAGATTATTAATCTCATTTTTGTATAAACTGAAGATCAAAGAGTTTAAGTCACACACTCAAGGTTTCACAACTGGTAAATGATGGTGTTTGGCATTTGAACCCAAGGCAAGCATTTGTGATGAAGGGCCTTCTACTTATCAAAGTAGTTTTCAGTTAAGAGAAATGGTTTATTTTCCTATATCAAGTGGTTCACTGAAACATAGATGCAACTGATCTAAAAGATCTGGGAAATAATGTAGGCCATTTTCCTGCCAGTAGGTCAGTATTTATGTGTGACACAGTACATATACCACCTTTTGTTTATCCATTCATCCATCTAAGGACATTTGGGTTGTTCCTATTTCTGGCTATTCTGACTAATGCTGCGATGAATGTGGGTGTATGAATATTCCTTTGAGAGACTATTTTCAATTTTGGAGGGCATATACCCTGAAGTAGAACTGTTAGATCGTTTAATAATTCTGTTTTGAGGAATTGCCATGCTGTTTTTTACTCTGGTTGTACAAGTTTACGTTCTCACCAGCATGGAGGAGGGTTCTAAATTCTGCACACACTGAAAGTACTTTATATTATCTGCCTTTCTGTTCATAATCAAAGCCATCTTAGTGGGTATGACATGGTACTTCCTTTGAGTGTGACAGTGGTGTCGTGGTAAAATGTCCTTTTTAAATGAACTGATAGAATAATATTAATAGAAAAATGAGACTGCGAAAGTTACCCCTTATTTCTCATATCTGTTTAGAGAGAGAGCTCTAGTCAATCAGGAAGGTGATTCTAGGTCAATACAAAAAAGAATCAATTTGTCAAAACACCAGGCCACATTTATCAAAGTAACCAATTTGCCAAAAAAGCTTATAGCTTATGATGGCTGTAGAGAGACAAGACTCTGGGTTTCTAGGGCCTTAAGACTCTTCCCCAAGCTCTCTCCCCTTCCCTCTGTAACTCAGCTTTCCTTTCTACTGCGGGCCCTCTTCCTGGGACCCTCAGGGGAGCACCCCTCTCTCTCAGAGTTCCTCCCTTAGTGAGCTCAGAGCCTCTTTACTTTTATCATGCCATGGCTCATTTTGATAGTATAGCAAGGACCACAGACTCCTTCTTAGAATGTTTTTAAATGTATAAAATATAATACATGGGATTACAAAAGAAATCAATTATATGGAAACACAGTTCTGCAGAGCATCAGGGGAACTAGGATAGAGACACTCTAGGTATTCCAAAATATTGACATAAAAACTCATCAACTAAGACTTCACATAAATAACTAAAAGCTTTATATATCTTTTTAAATTTTCAGTTTTTAATTCTGCAAATTCAGATAGTTCATTCAAACTGTGAACTAGGCCTCCTGATATGTTGGCAAAAGAGAAACTGACTTTAAAAGAATTATAAATAAATTAATAAACAGAAACATTATCATATTAGGTAATGAAATTATATTCAAAATAAGATTTTAATATATCAAATATATTCAAAGGGATATAAAGTTGGGCTTCCCAGGTGGTGCTAGCAGTAAAGAGTCCACTTGCCAATGCAGGAGACTTAAGGGATGCGGGTTTGATCCCTGGGTTGGGAAGATCTCCTGGAGTAGGAAATGGCACCTCACTCCAATATTCTTGCCTCGAAAATTCCATGGGCAGAGGAGCATGGAGGGTTATAATATAAACTAAAGAAAGAATAATCCATCAGAAGGGATTATGTAAAGAACATAGCATAAAAATGGGCAAGTGAAGATAGTTCCTACTCAGCGACTCTCTGATAAGAATAACGCTGTTATGGAGATTGGCTCCTTGAGTGTCCAGAGCCAGAGGTCAAGAGCACTCAAACTCAAGTGATGGATTTGATTTCCATGCTTAGTAACCAGCTTTGTGATTATCTGGCTTCCAGTGTCGTTTCCTTACAAGGAGAAGAAACAATGACTGATACAAGTTTTCTGATTTCCTTGAGAGTTTTGTGCATTCTTATAAATTAATAAACTGGCATTTGAGTTTTATAGAGTTGCTATTTGTGAACTCTAGTAACACTTCTTTATATCTCCCCAGTCCTGGGATACTTACAAGGTCAAGTTTCTAAGCTCATACGGCTAAAAAGCAGTTTTGGCCAAGAAGTGACTTCGTAAAGGTGAAGGTCACATTTGGGAGCCTTCTTGGAGGCCAGCCAATTGTTCAGCCTCTATTGGTATAATTCTGACTTTGCTAAGTGTCAATACTTAAATTTGAATACCATTATATACCTAAGGATGTAGTAGTTCTGTAGAAAATATAGCTTTTTTTTGCCTTTAGGAAATGGATACATTACTATTCTTATTTACTTATTGTTACCCTTGTGGCAGAAATGAGAATAATAATGAAGCTAGGGTGGTGCCCACAGAATACAGAGGTAACAAGAACTGCCTCTTCATTCCCTCTGCTCTAGACATACTTCACTTCTAGAATCTGAGTCCAGGTATGTTCTCATCTTAAGACCTTGGCACCTGTTTTTTCCTTTGCCTGAAAAACTGTTCCTCAGACTTTCATGACTAGCTCCATCACTTCTTTACATTGTGTTTTGAAAGTTGAACGTACTCTGATTCCTGAGATAAACTTTGCCTGGTCATGAGGTATTAACATTTTTATATATACCAGCTATAGTCAATGTGAAAATATTCTGCATCTATGTTCATAAGGAACATTGGTCTGTAATTACTTTTCTGATAATGTTCCTGTTCATTTTGTGTGTCAGGGTTAGGCTGGCCTCCCAAAATAAGCTTGGAAGAGTTCCTGCCTCAATTTTCTAAAAGAATTTGCATAATCTAGATATTATTTCTTCCTTAAATACGTGATAGAATTTACCAGTGAGGTTATGTCAATCTGAAGCTTTCCTTATGGGAAGGGTTTTAATTATGAGCTCAGTTTCATTGATTTCTAATTCATACCATTTATATAGCCTAATTTGAAATGGATCATAGAGTTAAACATAAAAGTAACTTCTTCCTGTGTTGATGATATGTGTATTTTTCAAGGAAATTGCCCATTTCATCTAAGTTGTCAAATTTATTGACGTGAAGTTGTTTAAAAGAGGCTTTTATCACCCTTTTAAGTCTATAGGACCTAAAGTAGTATCCCCACTATCCTCCTTTTTCTGATCAGTATTGTTACGGTTTATGAATTTTATCAGTCTTTTCCACTTTTGGCTTTGTCAATTTTTCCATTTTCTATTTCTTTCATTTCTACTATTTATTATGTCATTTCTCCCTATTTGCTATTGGCTTATTTTTCTAGTCTCCTATGATAGAAGCTTAGATAATTGTTTCTAAACCTTTTTCCTTTCTAATATATACATTTAAAGCTGTTAAGTTTTTCTCTAAATACTGCTTTAATTGTACCTCACAATATTTATATGCTGTTTTCATTATCATTCAATTTCAAATATTTTCTAATAATTCTTGTGATTTCTTCTTTGACTCACAGATTATTTATAATTGTGATGCTTAATTTCAAAATGTTGACATACTTTCTAGCTTTGCTACTGTTATTGACTTCTAACTGAATTCTGCTGTGATTAAAGAATATAAAATTCTTTGAAATTTATCATCCAGTATACTGTCTATCTTGGTGAAAGTTTCATGTACATTTGAAAACAAAGTATAATCAACAGTTGCTAGGTAGAGTATTTTATAAGTGGTAATTAAGTTTAGTTGGTAGATTAGTTGTTCAAATTTTCTATATGCTTGCTTATTGATTTTCTATATTGTTCTATCAATTACTCAAAAAAGTTAAGCTCTCTAGTATGACTGTAGATTTGTGTCTTATTCTTTTAATTTTGTCCGTTTCTACTTCTGTATTTTGAAGTACTGTGATTAGGTAAATTTACATTCATTATTGTTATTCATTTCTGACAAATTGACTGGCTCCCTTCAACTGTGGGGGTAGTCCATACCTTAGAATCTACTTGACATTAATATAGTCATGACCAGCTTTCTTAAGATTGATGTCTTCGTAGTTTATCTTTTTCCATCTTTCAAATCATGTGTCTATATTCAAAATGTATCTCTTGTGAAAAAGTTATGTTATCAAACTGTTTTTTCAATCCAATCTGATAATTTTTCCCTTTTAATTGGATTGTTTAGTCCATTTACATTTAATGTAACTAATGGTATGCTTGGATTTAAGTCTACCATTTCAATATCTGTATTCTGTTAGTCTCTTTTGTCTTTTTTATTTCTTACTTATTTTCTGACTTCAGAGTGGATCACAGGCTTAAATATAGAATGCAAAACCATAGAACTCCTAGGAGATAACACAGGAGAAACCTAGATGACCTTGGGTTTTGTGATGTCATACATACATACAACACTGGAGGCACAATTCATTAAAGAAATAATTGATAAGCTGGACCGTATTAAGCCTTCTGCTCTATAAAAGGTACTGTCAAGAGAATAAAACAAGACACAGACTGGGAGAAAATGTTTCCAAAAGATGTATCTGATAACTGCTATTCAAAATACACAACAAATTCTTAAAACACAACAATGAGAAAAAATAACCAGATTAAAAAATAGGCCAGAAACCTGAACAAATGTCATATCAAAGAAGACAAACAAATGGTAAATAAGTATATGAAAATATGCTCAACATGAAATATCATCAGGGAAATGAAAATCAAAACAACAAGATATCACTACACTTATGTTAGAAAGGCCAAAATCTGGAACACTGACAACACCAAATGCTAGTGAGGATGTGGAGCAATGGGAACTCTCTCCTTCCTTGCTAGTGGGAATGCAAAATGGTCCAGCCACTTTGGGAGACAATTTGGCAATTTCTTACAAAACTACATATTCTACCACATGATCCAGCAATCATAAACTTTGGCATTTACCCATAGTGCTTCCCTGGTTGCTCAGTGGTAAAGAATCTGCCTGCAAAACAGGAGACAAGTTTGATCCCTGGGTCAGGAAGTTCCTCTGGAGAAGGAAATGGCAACCCACTCCAGTATTCTTGCCTGGAAAATCCCATGGACAGATGAGCCTAGCAGTACAGTCCATAGGGTCACAAAGAGCCGGATACAACTGATCAACTAAACCAATTCAATTCAAGAGAGTTGAAAACTGATGTTTACACAAAAACAGATGTTTATAGCAGCTTTATTCATAATTTCTCAAACTTGGAAGCAACCAAGATGCCCTTCAGTAGGTGAAAAATAAACTGTTGTATATCCAGACAGGCTGGTTCCAAATTGGGAAAGGAGTATGTCAAGGTTGTATATTGTCACCCTGCTTATTTAACTTATATGCAGAGTACATCATGAGAAATGCCAGGCATTTAGCAATAAAAAGATAAATAAATAGAAGAAAAAATGAGCTATCAAGCCATGAAATGACACAAGGAACCTTAAATGCAATTACTAAGTGAAAGAAGCCAATCTGAAAAGGCCACAAAGTATATGATTCTAACTATATGACAGTCTGGGAAAGGTAAAACCATGGAGACAGTAGAACCATTTTTAGAAAAGATTGGGCTTTCCTGGTGGCTCAGATGTAAAGAATCTGCCTGCAATGCAGGAGACCCGGGTTCAGTCCCTGGGTTGGGAAGATTCCCTGGAGAAGAGACTGGCACCCCACTCCAGTATTCTTGCCTGGGAAATCCCATGTACAGAGAAGCCTGGCAGGTAGAGAGAGACTTTCAGGCCTTCCCTGGTTGCTCAGAAGGTAAAAAGATTGGGAGTAGAGTCCAAAAGACATAGACTCATATTCTATTCTGTCTCTTATCACTAGCTATATAAAATTACACAAGTTATTTATATTTTCTGAAATTCTGTAAAATATGTTACTATGAGAATTTAAATGGGATAGCTTTTAAAAAGTGCTCGAAAAATATCAGGCAATCAATAAACAACAACAGATTTAATAATACTAAACATTTCTCCCTGTATTTTGTTACCATGTTATCTAGCTATCTGATCATTCTTACCTTGCCTTTAGTTTACCTTTCTACCTTTGTTTCTTTGGGTTTTTCACCTAGGATAGGCTTTCTAGTTGTGTAGTCATTTCTGTGGCTGACCTCAATAAGTGAATGGATTATTAATTGTGTAAGTTGTATTCTGTACTGTAACAAGTTAAATGTGTTTTGTTTCTGCTTCCTAGTAGCTCCGCAAGAACTCTTAAGTTTTTCCTGTGCTTTAAATTTGGAGCTCAAATTGAACAGAATGTAGGCAAGCGTAGCAATGAATCTTAAGGGCTTTACATAATATCTATTATCACAAAATGTTACTTGCAGCACTCATCATTTGCTAAAAACTTCTTAAATGCTCTAGTTTTTCCTTCCTGAAAATGTTTAGATTTGGCAAATAATGTGTTTTTAAACCTTGAACTAAAAATTGCTGATCGTTGCCTAATGCTTTATATTTGAAGCTTTGTGTTTGCATGCTTTGTATTTTGCTTCCCAATTTTTTCGTCAGTGACTCATAACTTATCTTTGTTTTCCTCTCTCTTATCTTTAGTTCCTTTCTTCTACAATGTATTTAAAGACAGACAGTAGACAGGGGAAAAAAGGCATTTGCGGGTATTTGAAATACTTATTTCACTCAGACATGGACTAAAACAACCAAACACATTTATTTTATTTTTTAAAAATGTAAAATCCAAAAACCATTTTCATTTTTTCTTAATAAAAAATGTGAACAGTAGCATTAATATGAAGATTAAACATGCAAAGCACAAAATGTTTGAAAGAGTTAAACATTAGAACAAAAGAATGCTATAACCTAGGTAAAAGATGACCAAGAACTGCACCAAGGCCACAGCTGAATACATCCAGAAGGGGAAGAAAAAAAAAAAGACTCGAAAAAGAAATATGTAATAAAAATCTGTTTAAATTTATCCTCTCAAAAAACTGGTTGTTTTGAGAAAGAGGTTACTTGCATCAGTGATAAATTCTCATCAAGCAATAAGTGAAATTGTTGGGAAAAAAAATGCAGTGTTCTCAAGGCAATGCTGTGGCATTTGTCCTTCAGTGTTATAGTTTATTACAGATAATCTCTAATTTCTTAGATTTTCATTTCATTTTTCAACCATAGTATAGTAATAGAATTANGTGAAAAATAAACTGTTGTATATCCAGACAGGCTGGTTCCAAATTGGGAAAGGAGTATGTCAAGGTTGTATATTGTCACCCTGCTTATTTAACTTATATGCAGAGTACATCATGAGAAATGCCAGGCATTTAGCAATAAAAAGATAAATAAATAGAAGAAAAAATGAGCTATCAAGCCATGAAATGACACAAGGAACCTTAAATGCAATTACTAAGTGAAAGAAGCCAATCTGAAAAGGCCACAAAGTATATGATTCTAACTATATGACAGTCTGGGAAAGGTAAAACCATGGAGACAGTAGAACCATTTTTAGAAAAGATTGGGCTTTCCTGGTGGCTCAGATGTAAAGAATCTGCCTGCAATGCAGGAGACCCGGGTTCAGTCCCTGGGTTGGGAAGATTCCCTGGAGAAGAGACTGGCACCCCACTCCAGTATTCTTGCCTGGGAAATCCCATGTACAGAGAAGCCTGGCAGGTAGAGAGAGACTTTCAGGCCTTCCCTGGTTGCTCAGAAGGTAAAAAGATTGGGAGTAGAGTCCAAAAGACATAGACTCATATTCTATTCTGTCTCTTATCACTAGCTATATAAAATTACACAAGTTATTTATATTTTCTGAAATTCTGTAAAATATGTTACTATGAGAATTTAAATGGGATAGCTTTTAAAAAGTGCTCGAAAAATATCAGGCAATCAATAAACAACAACAGATTTAATAATACTAAACATTTCTCCCTGTATTTTGTTACCATGTTATCTAGCTATCTGATCATTCTTACCTTGCCTTTAGTTTACCTTTCTACCTTTGTTTCTTTGGGTTTTTCACCTAGGATAGGCTTTCTAGTTGTGTAGTCATTTCTGTGGCTGACCTCAATAAGTGAATGGATTATTAATTGTGTAAGTTGTATTCTGTACTGTAACAAGTTAAATGTGTTTTGTTTCTGCTTCCTAGTAGCTCCGCAAGAACTCTTAAGTTTTTCCTGTGCTTTAAATTTGGAGCTCAAATTGAACAGAATGTAGGCAAGCGTAGCAATGAATCTTAAGGGCTTTACATAATATCTATTATCACAAAATGTTACTTGCAGCACTCATCATTTGCTAAAAACTTCTTAAATGCTCTAGTTTTTCCTTCCTGAAAATGTTTAGATTTGGCAAATAATGTGTTTTTAAACCTTGAACTAAAAATTGCTGATCGTTGCCTAATGCTTTATATTTGAAGCTTTGTGTTTGCATGCTTTGTATTTTGCTTCCCAATTTTTTCGTCAGTGACTCATAACTTATCTTTGTTTTCCTCTCTCTTATCTTTAGTTCCTTTCTTCTACAATGTATTTAAAGACAGACAGTAGACAGGGGAAAAAAGGCATTTGCGGGTATTTGAAATACTTATTTCACTCAGACATGGACTAAAACAACCAAACACATTTATTTTATTTTTTAAAAATGTAAAATCCAAAAACCATTTTCATTTTTTCTTAATAAAAAATGTGAACAGTAGCATTAATATGAAGATTAAACATGCAAAGCACAAAATGTTTGAAAGAGTTAAACATTAGAACAAAAGAATGCTATAACCTAGGTAAAAGATGACCAAGAACTGCACCAAGGCCACAGCTGAATACATCCAGAAGGGGAAGAAAAAAAAAAAAGACTCGAAAAAGAAATATGTAATAAAAATCTGTTTAAATTTATCCTCTCAAAAAACTGGTTGTTTTGAGAAAGAGGTTACTTGCATCAGTGATAAATTCTCATCAAGCAATAAGTGAAATTGTTGGGAAAAAAAATGCAGTGTTCTCAAGGCAATGCTGTGGCATTTGTCCTTCAGTGTTATAGTTTATTACAGATAATCTCTAATTTCTTAGATTTTCATTTCATTTTTCAACCATAGTATAGTAATAGAATTAAGGACTATTTTTAATACATTAGAGTTAATAAAACTAAGATTAAGAAGTCTAAAAGAATTTTTAGTAACCCTATTATGAAAGCTTAAAAAGAGTTTACTGAATTTTAGCATAATAAATATAATGATGAAAACATTAAAAACTGAATATCAAGCTCAGTGACATTCCATCTAAATCTAACATTAGTAGTCACTTACATCACCCTTTACCACTAAATATACCCATGTACACTTCTGCTTCTGTCAAAATAAAGTATTTCATATAACTACTCCTCATGCCAAGTACAACTAAAAACCCTGAACACTGGATATAATATTAACATAAGAAGTTCTGAAAGGTGGAGAGAAGAAAGCAAACTGACTGGAGGCCTTAGGATTCAAGGAACAATGTGGTAATAGCTCTCTGGGTTTTCATTTGGCCTCATATATCACAGATAAGACGAAGGAAGAAAGCAAGCTTGAAATGCCAACAGATGCAGACAACAACAAAACAAAACAAAATAAAATCCAGGAAAAGCCTGCTCTCTAATCAAAGGACCAGGAAAAGGGCAGTCTAAGACTGAAAATTTGAGGTAGTAGCTACTCTGCTGAAGTCAACCACCATGAAAAAAACAACGGCTCCACCACCACCCACACCAGCAAACACTGAGTGGAAAGCCTAAACTTTCCCCATTGCTGGGCTATAACGGGGCCCCAGTCCTCCTGCTGGGCTGGTGTCAGAGAAGGCTGAGTGGGGAGACAGGACTCTTCATTCCCTCTGGAAAGTAACAACCACATCCTCCGGTGTGAGGGGAGCCCCTCTGGGGAGGCTAGACTTCTGCTTCATCTAGTGGCTAACAAGGCACTCTTCCCCTTCCCACTGGGACAGTGTCAGAGGGGGCCTAGTGGACAGTCGAGGTCACATCTATGTGGGAGCAGTAATGAGGTGCTCCTGCCCCGCCCAGTCAGGGGCTTATCAGCAGAAGCCAAGCAGACAGCCAGGACTCCCATTTCTGACCAGCAGTAACAGGAAGTCCTTATTCCCTCCACGAGTGTCCATGGAGTCTCTGAACTTTCACTACTCTGTGGAAGTAACAATGACACAGGGCCTTACAACATAATACCCAACATGTCCAGATTTCAACAGAAAATCACTCACCAAAGCAAGAACCAGGACGCTCTCAAACTAAATAAGAAATAACAATCAACATGTGCCAACACCAAGAAAATGCAGAGGTTAGAATTATCTGGCGGGCATTTTAAAGCCATCATCATAAAAATGTTTTGATGAGTAATTAGGGAATGTGCCTGAAACAAATAAAAATATTACAAGTCTCAGAAAAGGAGAAAAAGATACAAAAAACCAAATGGAAAGGACACAATAACTGAAATAAAAAACTTAGGGGGATGGTTCAATAGCAGAATGGAGGGGATAAAGGACAGAATCAGTGAATGTAAGATAGAACACTAAGGAGTATGCAATATGACCAACAGAGAGACAAAAGACTGAAAAAAAGAAATGAAGAGAGCCTCAGGGACCTGTGGGACTCTATCAAAAAAAGACCTATAATTTTTGCCATGAGAGTTCTGGAAGAACAGGAGAAAGAGGGCAGACCTGCAAAAGTTTCAATTAAATTAGAACTCAAAATTTCCAAAATTTAGCAAAAGACATAAGCCTACAGAACTGAGATGTTAAGAATTTTCAAAATCAGATAAATCCAAAGAAATTAATTCCAGAAAAAACCCACTCCAGTACCNAGAGGGCAGACCTGCAAAAGTTTCAATTAAATTAGAACTCAAAATTTCCAAAATTTAGCAAAAGACATAAGCCTACAGAACTGAGATGTTAAGAATTTTCAAAATCAGATAAATCCAAAGAAATTAATTCCAGAAAAAACCCACTCCAGTACCCTTGCCTGGAAAATCCCATGGACAGAGAAGCCTGGTAGGCTACAGTCCATAGGGCCACTGAGAGTCAGACACAACTGAGTGACTTCACTCAAAGACAGCAAAGCTTGAAAGCGGCAAGAAACAAATGTCTGAGAGGAAAACAATTCAATTCAAATGACAGTGAATTTCCCATTAGAAATTACAGAGACCAGAAAGAAGTGGCACAGCATTTTTTAACTGAAAAGAACAGTTAACCCAGAAATCTATATCCAGCAAAAATATCTTTCAGTGATGAAAGGGGAACAAAGACATTTTCAGATGAAAAGAAAAAAAAAAAAAAA
>SJYV01021877.1:0-12206 GCA_006410875.1 Neotragus pygmaeus | reverse complement strand
TAATGATTCTATGCTGATTAGAACTATTTACATATACTGAGTATATATACTTTCTATTTAGTATAGAATAGTAGATTTTCTAGGGTAAGGAGATCACATGTAATATTTATGTTTGGGGACTTGATACCAAACCTTAAGAAATATCACATAGTCTACAGAAAACTAATTTAAAAAAAAATTCATTCTGATATTGAGCATTTTGTAATTTTTATTTGGACTGAATGAAAACTCATGTTGAAAGGATAATTATCAGAAAGGTAATGTGTTTTACATATTTTCCAGTATCCAAGTTATTTCACACCCTTACTTATGTTACTAGTAGTGTATAGCAAATGTTCTAATTCTAAATATCAAGTGAGAACATCTAAAATGAAATGACTTGACAAATTTATAATAAAAAGAAAAAATGCATTATTCCCAGTACTTTCCCTGAGTAGCACCCTATGCTTTGATTCATATATATCATCTTATTTGTCACAGTAATATTTGAGTAACACAATTATATTTCTATTCTATACCTAAGGTTCTAGGTAGTGAATAAACATCCCCATGTTTATGTAACAAATATGTGGCAGAGTCAAGGTGTGAACACATTTGCCAGCTTTGGAGCCTACATTCCTAACTCTACATCATACTTGAGTAAATCTGACTGGAATATTTTGAATTCTATTTAACATTTTCTAATTTATGATNCATCCCCATGTTTATGTAACAAATATGTGGCAGAGTCAAGGTGTGAACACATTTGCCAGCTTTGGAGCCTACATTCCTAACTCTACATCATACTTGAGTAAATCTGACTGGAATATTTTGAATTCTATTTAACATTTTCTAATTTATGATATATGTTCTTTCTGTGCAAGAGTTTATGGGAGATACTTGGCAACATTTTAATTTCCTTAGAAATTTGCTTGTGATGGCAGTTGAAGGAATATGTCCTTTCAAATGGACTTGGACTATGCACAATTGGACACACAAAGTGGATTCCCAGAGCTCACTTCCCTCACTGAGGACATCAGGGAATTCCCCTGAGGTCATGAACGTACAATTTTTGCCAAAGCACAGCTGTAAGTGCTTGCTATGAATGGGATGCAGAAGCAGACCTTCCCAACCAGATTTTGCTGTCATTCTCCAAATTCAAATGTATAATAAGCCAGGCTATGTGGATCACCAGAGGAACTGTTATAGCAGTTGGTGGAAGAAGTGCATATTTAGTGAGAATTGCTCTTCCCTCAATCAAAGATCCAGCCCTTCTCAACCCAGCTGCCACTATATTCTCTCTCTTTGATGTTAAAACCCAGTTAATGCTTTTGCCTCTGGGTCGTTTTGAAGATTAAAAAAGATCATCTCTGTGAAGTGATTACTTCAGAGCCTGACAGATAACAAGAACTCAAGAACTGTTAGCCATTTTTGTAATTACTCATGCTTCACAAACGGTTTTCATCCAGGCCCTTTAAATACTGATTGTAATTCAGTGAGGTAGGCATTCTTGTTCCCTTCTTCCAAAGAATGAACCTGATGCTAAGAGATGCTAGGGCATCAGCTAATTCAACACAACCAATCCTAAAACCACAATCTTTGAACAAAATCTGATATTTTTCCTATCACACCGATAACATCTGAAGGAGGAACCAAATCTACGCTGTCATGTATGTTGTGCTCCAGGCTTCCCTGGTAGCTCGGCTGGTAAAGAATCTGTCTGCAATGTGGGAGACGCCGGTTTGCTTCATGGGTCGGGAAGATCCCTGGAGAAAGGAAAGGCTACCCATTCCAGTTTTCTTGGGCTTCCCTGGTGGCTCAGACAGTAAAGCATCTGCCTGCAGTGTGGGAGACCTGGGTTTGATCCCTGTGTTAGGAAGATCCCCTGGAGGAGGGCATGGAAACCCACTCCAGTATTCTTGCCTGGAGAATCCCCATGGACAGAGGAGCCTGGTGGGCGACAATCCATGGTGTCGCTACAAGTTGGACACGACTGAGTGACTAAGCACACACTTACATGTTGTGCTCTAGTGCACTTTGCACCAGCTCTCCTCTCTGACTTTGCTGTACCTCTCACTCTAGCCAGATATAATGCTTGATNCGACAATCCACGGTGTCGCTACAAGTTGGACACGACTGAGTGACTAAGCACACACTTACATGTTGTGCTCTAGTGCACTTTGCACCAGCTCTCCTCTCTGACTTTGCTGTACCTCTCACTCTAGCCAGATATAATGCTTGATCCATGGAGCTACTAAGGAATCCACATCATTGCCTGTTTTCATTGAACTCTGACTGCACCTTTGTCACCACTGCTTGAACATTGCATTGCCTTTTATTTTCCATATTTTCATTTTCCAGGGAGTCTCTCACTTCCTTATTTATATTTTGAATTTTCTCACATCAGTGACTATATCTAATAATTCTTTGATTCCCTCACAGTGCCTATTGATTGATTGAGTCAGTCGGCCACATAGCCATTTAACAGATACGTCTACTTGTCTCCTATATGCCAAGGATGTGTTTCTTGATCAACTAGACAGATTCTCTGGGCTCTTATCCTAATGTGAATTGGAGGAGACTAAAAGTAAATACACACATACATTCATAAATTAGAAAAAATATCAGCGAGTTATAAGGCTTATGCTGGGAATTAAGATATGGTCGAGAATGACCAAGTGGGTGCTTAGTCTGGATGAAGAACTCTCTGAAGAGGTTAAATTTGAAGCTGATATACAATTTGCTAGAAAGGACCTATGGTAGATTAATTCTCATAAACTGAATAATCAATAACCACAAAATATTAGATTAAGCCTGGAAAAACTGAAAATCTGGTTCAGTATATAAATAATATGTGAATAATTTTTCCTTCTGGCTCTTGTTAGAGGCAAGAAGCTACAGGGAAGCTTTAAAGCATTAAGCATTCATTCACTCCCATCCAATGTTCTGGCATTGAGGTTTTAATGGAAAAAAGTGAAAAGTTATGTTTTATGTAATTTGTTAATTCATAGGCAATGTCAAAAGGACACACACTTGACTTCAAGTGAATGAAAAGGAAAGCTTAAGCAGTGAGTCTATTCATCTCACTAAGTGAGAAGTCTAGAAGTAAGCTGTCAGTGACTGGAGCAGCAGCTCTGCAATGTTATCAAGGGTTTAGCCTCTTTCTAGTTTCTCACTCCACTAACCTAAACATGAAGATGTCACCTTTATGGCTGTAATACAGTTGCCCCATCCAGGTGTTGCACCTGTATTTCTGACAAGAAGAATAATAAAAGGGCTTTTTATTTGGAAGGGATGCTCTTCTTATGGACCTGAGTTTGTACATCACTGGTTAGAGAAGTGGGGTTTCCATTTGGACACCTTGCTGTTCCAGTTTTGACTGCTATCTCAATCAAAATTTAGGTTTTATTAATAAGATGTGCTATAGATACTGGCTAGGTTATAAGAGTGTATGGCTGTAGTGTAAGCACTACATGTTTGTAATGCCGGTGCCTGACTTCAACTTTGATGGACAAGGCATCCACTTCAAAGAGGCATCCACGTCACTGATGGCTATCTCAAATAAACTCACTGCAGGCCACAGAACTAGATAAATAGCCAGCATGCCAATCCGCATTGAGGCTNGGACTTTTGGACTCTGAGGGAGAGGGAGAGGGTGGGATGATTTGGGAGAATGGCATTGAAACATGTATACTATCATGTGGGAAACGAAGCATCGGTATATGTTCTATGCATGATGCAGGATGCTTGGGGCTGGTTCACGGGGATGATCCAGAGAGATGATGTGGGGTGGGAGGGGGGAAGGGGATTCAGGATTGGGAGCTCGTATGCACCCGTGGCAGATTCATGTCAAAGTATGGCAAAACCAGTACAGTATTGTAAAGTAAAATAAAGTAGAATAAAATTTTAAAAAAAAGAGAATGCTTAATCTTTTGACATTTTTAAAGTTGGCTTTTGAAAATTTGAAGATATGTTGAAAAGAATATAAGTTTTTCATTTTGGCAGGATAAATTATATAACATTATTTTAGAAATTTTAAATGAAAAATTATTTCATTTAATCCTCACAGGGACTCCCTGATGTGTGAATCAACATGTGTGTGGCCATACTACATATAAAAATATGGAGATTTATAGAGATTGGCCTAACTGTGTTGTTACAGTTAAAAACCCATAAAGGAAGCAATGTAACTCCAACAAATTGTTGATTTAAACTCTTCAAAAGCTTTTTCTCTTCTAATATATACATGAATGTTTGAGGGCCTTTTTTAAATGTAACACCTCTAGAAGGAAATGCTCTTCTGCAGTGCACTATTGCTTTCTTATTGCTCTCAGAATAGTGTCCTGAACATAGTAGATCCGCAACTATAATTTCAGATAAAATAAATCATTATACATCAGTATGTGTGCAATAGGTTTTACAAAAGTTAAAACTCTAATTTTGGCTAACTGGTCAAAGAAAAAACAGATATAAAAAACCATCAGTTAATAACTTCTGTATTACAAATGCTGAACACCCATTAAATCAAAGACATAATGTTAATGAAAATACTGTAAACTTGAATTTTGAAGTGTCAAGGAAAATTATGACTTTTTTTACTAACTAAAGATGATACTAATTAATGAAAAATATAAGATAAATCAATAGGATAAACTTTAAAGGCTACAAATTGAAAATTCAGTATGTAATACTAAAATACAAATTAGAGTCAAATTCTTGGATTTCATACCATACATTTTAATGAAAACATATTTCCTAAAATAATTCAAATTATCTGCTACTTTGGATTTTTTGCCTTCATAGACCCTCAATGTTATAAACATTAGAAAGGTAAACATATCATTACAATCAAAATCAAAACTTATATGTGGTTAACAAGAAGCTGTGAAACTTCCTAGATTGACAGTTTTCTGTAATTCAATTTGTGTTGCAATATATTCTGTGAACAAATATTTTCTGGTTAAGACACTCAAGGAAGTAATTTCTGACACTGATGTAAAGGGAATAACAAATAAATTTCATATGCACATGAAGATTATGATAGACTACTGTAAATTCAAAATTAATGTGTCAAGTTAATTTCCCTCCTTCACCTCTGGATAATTGGCACAAATTAAATTTTATGCTAATCTGCCTGAGATGACAGCATACAATTTGGAAATTTAGAATTTTTAGTGATCATGAGAAAACATGTTCATACATCTGCTGCAATACAAAATGACCATAAAAATCTTTTTAACACAGTGTTTAATTGTATTATAACATACAATTAAAATTGGGAGGGTGTGGATTTAATATCTCATCTCAGATATTGATCAATTATTAATTTTGTTATTTGTACATTTTTTTCCTTGAATTGAACTAGTTGAAAATTTAGAGTACCTATATTTTGAATCTGGTGTAAAAGATTATAATATTATACTTGTTGATGTAACATACTTCTTAGTTATTTCTGTGTTTGCTTTGGAATGAATATGTCTCCTTAGCATCTGATGAAAGAATATATTTGTGATGCTAATATAAAAGACCCTCTATCTGATTATTTTTTAAAGTCAAATTTATAATATACAATATTAACATCTACAATAAATAAAACATACATTTGCATTCAGTTATTTTTCCTTACATGGAAATTGCTCTGTACATGTTTATTGCTGGGTGCAGGAAATATTTCAAAATAAATAAACATTTTGTATTAAATGTACAAATCTTCTTTGAAAAGTAACTGTGATAAGCAGAATTTTGGCTTCCATCATCACCACCTCTTGGTGTAATTCCCATTACTATATGTTATGTTACATTGCATAATGAACTTTGAAGATATAACAGTATACTAACTAGCTGATCTTAAAATAGGGAGATTATTCTGTATTATCTAGGTGAGTAATTACATTAATGGTAGAAGAGGATAGCAGAAAAGGATGCCAGAAAGAGAGGTGACCAATGGGATAGTCATTAAATTCAAAGCATGAGGACTCATCATGTACCTTTTCTGAATTGAATTATAACACTGAGGGTCTAAGAAGGCAAGTAATCTTGCCACATGAGAGAAACATGCAGTCAGCTCAAGGAGCAGTCCCTGACTGACAATCAGCGAAGAAACAGGGACATGAATCCAACAAACTCAAGGAACTGAATTGAGTCAACAGCCCTAGTGAGTTTGGAAGTGGATTAATTCCCTAGATCCTTCAGACAAAAGCCCAGCCCTTCTGACACATTGACTTAGACTCCATGAGAACCTGCATAGAATCCAGCCACATCATGCCAAACTTCTAACAAACAAATAATAAATGTGCATTGTTTTAAACTGCTAAATATGTAGTAATTTGTTACAGAGTGAGAGAAAATGAAATCAGCAACTCAAGTCAGTATCTTCAAATTAAAATTCCCATCTTTATGAGTTCTTTCCACAGGTGAGCAAGATGCCCAGGTGAAGAGAATGGACTTTTTTTTTTTCTTGTAAGATCCTTGAGATAGCAGTATGGAAATACCATACTTCATAAAGACAGGCTTCCTTTCTAGAATTCCCATAGACAGCTTCATGATCATAATAAAGTATCTCATAAAAGCAGCAATTTTTTAAGTCTCCAAAACTGAACTCTAGCTCTTGGGTTCTAAGTGCTTGTAATCTGCTACTGCTGCTGCTGCTAAGTCGCTTCAGTCGTATCCAACTCTGTGCGACACCAGAGACGGCAGCCTACCTGGCTCCCCCATCCCTGGGATTCTCCAGACAAGAACACTGTAGTGGGTTGCCATTTCCTTTTCCAATGCATGAAAGTGAAAAGTGAAAGTGAAGTCACTCAATTGTGTCTGACTCCTAGGGACCTTGGACTGCAGACTACCAGGCTCCTCTGTCCATGGGATTTTCCAGGCAAGAGTACTGGAGTGGGTTGCATTGCTTTTTCTGGCTTATAATCTATTACTTACTAATTACCTTTCTAAAACTTTGAATTATCTTTAAGAAATCTGATAATGTTTTGCCTTTAGTATTTAAGTAATAAAAAAAAAAAACAGAGTTTATATGTGTGTAGATATTTACGTTGCTCTCCGAAATATTTATGATGTAGTTTCAAATTTTGATTGCTATTTTAAAAAGTTAAATTAATGGAATACTAAGTTATTCTTTTCAAATTATGATAATAAAGGTTTAGAAATATTTCAGGATTCTGGTATATCCTGCTTAAGTTTCAAAATTCCATATTTATATTTAGAAATATTTACATCAATATTTCAATTATTTAATTAATATAAAAATGAACATAATTGTAGTCTACAAAATACAGAGAACATGGCTGCAAAAGTTGTATTAAGGAAAATATTGTTGTATTGAAAAGCAACTTTTGCCAGAACAATACTTCCTCTTGCTCAAAAACTTTCTGAAGTAGAAGAATGTAGACAGGATAGTATAATGAAATTAATTAAAGTGCCTCTGTCAAATTATTTTTCTTTACATGATATAACCAAAGAAGATGAGTATAAACTGAGAGGTCAATATTATTGCTATAAAACAATAAAAAGCTAAGTCTTTATTGTTTAATATTATTATCTAATATTAGGAAATTATTAGACAAAGAGATTGAACCCAGAATTAGGAACTAGTTTACCAATCCTTCATGTAGTTTAAGATGAGAATTATTAACAGGAAAATATCCATCCTTCATACTGAAGAATATATTTATAAATATATCATTCAGTTCAGTGCACTTCAGTTGCTCAGATGTGTCAGACTCTCTGCAACCTCATGAACTGCATCACGCCAGGCCTCCCTGTCCATCACTAACTCCTGGAGTTCACTCAGACTCACGTCCATCGAGTCTGTAATGCCATCCAGCCATCTCATCCTCGGTCATCCCCTTCTCCTCCTGGCCCCAATCCCTCCCAGCATCAGAGTCTTTTCCAATGAGTCAACTCTTCCCATGAGGTGGCTAAAGTATTGGAGTTTCAGTTTTACCATCATTCCTTCCAAAGAACACCCAGGACTGATCTCCTTTAGAGTGGACTGGTTGGATCTCCTTGCAGTCCAAGCGACTCTCAAGAGTCTTCTCCAACACCACAGTTCAAAAGCATCAATTCTTCAGAACTCAGCTTTCTTCAAAGTCCAACTCTCACATCCATACGTGACCACTGGAAAAACCATAGCCTTGACTAGATGGACCTTTGTTGGCAAAAAAATGTCTCTGCTTCTCAATATGCTATCTTGGTTGGTCATAACTTTTCTTCCAAGGAGCAAGCGTCTTTTAATTTCCTGGCTGCATTCACCATCTGCAGTGATTTTGGAACACCCCAAAATAAAGTCTGACGAAGTTGCCACTGTTTCCCCATCTATTTCCCATGAAGTGATGGGACCAGATGCCATGATCGTTGTTTTCTGAATGCTGAGCTTTAAGCCAACATTCTCACTCTCCTCTTTCATCAAGAGGCACTTTCATTCCTTTTCAATTTCTACCATAAGGGTGGTGTCATCTGCATATCTGAGGTTATTGATGTTTCTCCCAGCAGTCTTGATTCCAGCTTGTGCTTCTTCCAGCCCAGCATTTCTCTGATGTACTCTGCATATAAGTTAAATAAGCAGGGTGACAATATACAGCCTTGACGTACTCCTTTTCCTATTTGGAACCAGTCTGTTGTTCCATGTCCACTTCTAACTGCTGCTTCCTGGCCTGCATACAGGTTTCTCCAGAGGCAGGTCAGGTGGTCTGGTATTCCCATCTCTTTCAGATATTTCCACAGTTTATTGTGATCCACAGAGTCAAGGCTTTGGCATAGTCAATAAAGCAGAAATAGATGTTTTTCTGGAACTCTCTTGCTTTCTCCATGATCTAGTGGATGTTGGCAATTTGATCTCTGGTTTCTCTGCCTTTTCTAAAACCAGCTTGAACATCTGGAAGTTCACAGCTCATGTATTGCTGAAGCCTGGCTTGGAGAATTTTGAGCATTACTTTACTAGCGTGCGAGATGAGTGCAACTATGTGGTAGTTTGAGCATTCTTTGGCATTGCCTTTCTTTGGGATTGGGGTGAAAACTGACCTTTCCAGTCTTGTGGCAGGCAGATTTAATTTTGTGGATTTATAAATAACTGTTAAATTAATGCTATTTAATTTATCATTTACACTGCATAGTGTATATAATGAATGAATATCTCATTCAGTGATTTGTATTTGCATAGAAATTTCTTTTAGATGTATAATTTGGTCCCATTGTTTATTTGCATTACTTATTTATACTTTATGAAATATGCTGCTGCTGCTAAGTCGCTTCAGTCATGTCCGACTCTATGCGATCGCATAGATGGCAGCCCACCAGGCTCCCTCATCCCTGGGATTCTTCAGGTAAGAACACTGGAGTGGGTTGCCATTTTATTCTCCAATGTGTGAAAGTGAAAAGTGATTGTGAAGTCACTCAGTTGTGTCCAACTCTTAGCGACCCCATGGACTGCAGCCCACCAGGCTTCTCCATCCGTGGGATTTTCCAGACAAGAGTACTGGAGTGGGATGCCACACTGCCTTCTCCTTATGAAATATAAACACTTCTAAAAATAAAATGTTTGCATTGCTACAGATACTGTCATTTATCTCTGGTTTATTTCACTATTATTCTTTGAAAGGCAAATGAATGTCTTCACAAACTAGGCAAGTAACAGAATTAAAACACATGGGAAACATGTTCTATACAAAGATGTTTAAATAATTTGTTAGCAGTAGTCAAAAAGACAAAATATTCAATATGCCCTCATGATAAATTTATCACCCAATTTACAACTTTGTGACATCTATAACTATTCCCGATTGCCTTCTATATTCTAATTTTTTCAGTGTCTTCTACATACATCTTTTCATTAAATGATCATCATTCTACTTAAAAAAATAAAATTAAGCTATATCTTCTGAAGGATATTAAAATTAATACTAGGCTCCCAAAAATAACACTCTTCCCTCTCAGTGCTATTGATCTACTTGCAATATTGCCCAGGGGAGAAAAGGAGGGAGTGGCAGCATGCATGTGGTTGCCATTCCAGTCCTAATTCATACAGGCAGCCGCTTACTCTTAAGAGTTATTTGCCAATTATTCATCTTTATTCACGTTTATCATATTTTCCAATTCCTAAATCAGATCTTTGCATAGGCAAATAAGCATCTGTTATTAAGTTTAGATAGATATGTTTTCTTCTACCAAAACCTACAAAGAAATTTATAGAAAACAATGTACTTTGGAAATTCTTTTAAAATCAAGATCAAGCAGAATAATCAGTAATTACACTTTATCCAGTGACTCTGAGTTTCATTCATTATTTATTTTCAAAAACAATATTATAGTGTTTTTTTGTTTTGCCTAAACATGACACAAAATAAATAAGAATAGATATTATTTTATATTTTCTAACTCCTGCCTGATACAAGTTATCATAACAAGATATAAAAGCACATAATGCAGATTTTACCTCATACTGGAAATGCTACTTTATTCTCCTTGACAAAGTAATTGATTCTGGAAAGCTCCTCTCGTCTTCCTCCCCATTGCCCCTAACAGGATACAATGATCAGAGTAAAATAAGAACAAATGCATATTGAACTGAAAAGATGTTGCAAATAATCTGTGAGAAACAAAATGAAAATTTTGATTTCTATGAAAAAATACCTGACAGGTTACACTACAGAGAGAAAAAGAAGAAATATTGGTGGACATTAAGGTAAAAACAGACTGATTAAGAGAGGATCTCTCCTTAGAGACCCATTGTTCATGTGATTCTCTCTGGCAACTTGATTTAACACTTAGTTTAATAAACATCAAATAAAACATTCTAATATTTCAACATATTACAGTATTATCATCTTAAGAGAAGCCCACTTCAAGTCAGTTTTGAGATGTTTAGGATTTATGCACTACCAAGAGTTTGGCATTGAAAAAAGGTAAGAAATACACTAAATTGGAAAATATACACAGTGTTATTAAAGATCTGAAATATGCTTTAAAATTATACCACATGACAACTAATGTGTGATATGCAGCCAGAATCTGAATCAAAGTAAAGTGACACAACACACAAAAATGCACATTCAAAGCAAACTTAAGGCTCACTAGATGGAGGATATATAATACCTAATACAATATTAAGGATAAATATCTTGAGTGTAAGCACTCCTCAATGATTTTGCCTTTTTGCATTTCTTTTTCTTGGGGATGGTTTTGATCACTTTCTCCTGTACAATGTTAGAAACCTCTTATGTGAAACTTCTTAAGTGAACAATGAAAAGAAATAGAGGAAAGCAATAGAGTGGAAAACATTAGAGATCTCTTCAAGAAAATTAGAAATACCAAGGGAGCATTACATGCAAAGATGGGCACAATTAAGGACAGAAACGAAATGGACCTAACAGAGGAAGAAGATATTAAGAAGTGACAGGAATAAACAGAAGAACTATACAAAAAGGTCATAATGACCTGGACAATCATGATAGCATGATCACTCACCTAGAGCCAGACATCTTGAAGTGTGAAGTCAAATGGTCCTTAGAAAGCATTACTATGAACAAAGCTAGTAGAGGTGATGGAATTGCCAATAAGTTATTTCAAATCTTAACAATTTTGCTGTTAAAGTGTTGCACTCAATATACAGAAAATTTGGAAAACTCAATGATGGCCAGAGGACTGGAAAAGGTCAGTTTTCATTCCAATTAGAAGAAAGGAAATGCCAAAGAATGTTGAAACTACCCCACAATAGCACTCATTTCATATGAAAGCAAAGTGATGCTCAAAATTCTCCAAACTAGTCTTCAACAGTATGTGAACTGAGAAATTACAGATGTTCAAACTATATTCAGAAAGGGAAGAGGAACCAGACATCTAATTGCCAACATCTGTTGGATCATAGATAAAGCAAGAGAATTCCATAAAAACATATACTTCTGGTTCACTGACTATGCTAAAGCCCATGTGGATCACATAGTCAAAGCTATGGTTTTGCTAGCAGTAATGTATGGATTTGAGAGTTGGACGATAGAGAAAGCAGAGCACCAAAGAATTCATGCTTTTGAACTATGGTGTTGGAGAAGACTTGAGTGTCCCTTGCACTGTAAGGATATCAAACCATCAATCCTAAAGAAAATTAGTGCTGAATATTCATCGGAAGGTGAATGATGCCAAAGCTGAAGCTCCAACATTTTGACCACCTGATATGAAGAACTGACTCATTGGAAAAGACCTTGATGCTGGGAAAGATTGAATGTGGG
>SJYV01021875.1:286993-307842 GCA_006410875.1 Neotragus pygmaeus | reverse complement strand
CGCTAGTGGTAAAGAACCCACCTTCCAATGCAGAAAGTGTAGGAGCCACAGGTTTGATCCTGCAGGGTCAGGAAGATCCTTCTCCCCACTCCAGTATTCTTGCTTGGAGAATCCCATGGACAGAGGAGCCTGGCTGGCTACAGTCCATAGGGTTGCAAAGAGTCAGACACGACTGAAGCAACTTAGCACACACACACATCTTAATCTATCTCCCTATTTTGCTATTCCTCTCCTACAGAGGGCAGCAGATCTTTTCTCTTCTGGTTAAGAGTAAACTGTCAGTCCCTAACTTCTCCCCGGAACTGTACTGGGTTCATAGGAGTTGGAGGTATGGGACAATAAACTGGACATAAATTTCCCAGGTTTGCTGCTACGATGACCCCTCTCCTCCCACCCACCACATCACCCCCTGCAACTAGCTGTGCTGCAGCACCCTGCACCTGGGGGCTCTGCAGAGACAACGTGGCATAGAGATTTGACACCCAGGGCTTTGGGTTTGGGCAGATGTGGTTATCAGTCTCGACTCTTCCGCGGCAGCTTTGGTACCTTGGGCAAGTGACTTTGCCTGTCAGAGCCCACATGTTCTCAAGAACAAATGGGGATAATAAGGAGGAGTGTATCATCAGGTGATGAGAGGAAATTAATGAAGCAGCATAGGTAAAGAGCTTACTAACATGTGGCACGTAGCAAGAAATCATTATAGCCACTCTCGTTACTGTTATTAAAGCTGTGATCCAGAACTACACCCAGCTCATACCAGGCAGCCTCTGATGACTTCTACGATGGAAGTATAAATGCAGCTATTATTACTGGGCAGGCTTCTTGCTTGGGGGCCCCAGCTGGTACCCACACCTCCTCCAGCGTTTAGAAGGCAATTGCTGTGACAAAGAGCAGTAATCCTGAGAACCTTATTTTCATGCCCCCGAAATCCTCTTAAAAATATACAGTTGTCCTATATCTCTGGCAATAAACCTTAAAGATAAATGAGCTAAAGCTATGGACCAAAGAATGAAAGCTCTGTCTCCAAGTATAACCTGCCCAAGGATGATGCCAGACTCCTGGATCTAAGCCCTAAGCTCACACAGAGATGATGACTAGCTCTTAGGTAATGGCCATGGACAGACCCACTGATGATAACATTCCACAAAGCCACAGTGCTGGTGCGTTCACGAATCATTTTCCTCTGATCTTCAGAAGCCAGTGCTGCTTCAAATTCAGAGACTGTACTCTAGGCATCATATTGATTTTGCTCCCTTCCACCTCACTCACCTACCCTAAAACTGTAAGATTAATTGAACTACTAAGATGAATGGAGTTACATACACCAGCTAATTTTCCAACGGTTAGCACGACCTTTTGTAAAAATGTCTGTTCAGCATTTGAAAGGGTATATTTTCCAGCCTCTCACAATGAAATACATATCAGGATGCGAAGCTTTACAACGATTTTCTTTTGTGCTGACAAACTGAGAAGTGTGAGATGTTCGTTTGCCCCAGAGTCGAAGAAAGCACGGCCAATTACGGAGTCAGAAAATACCAGAATTGACTTATAACGGCAAATGGTCCTGCCTTTGCAATTCCACTTAACTGGTTACTCAGCTCTTTTTGAAAGACATTATTAACTTGTTAGAGAATCTCAAAGGGAATCTCTTTCATTAAGCAACTAAACAGTTAGGCTTTGGAGTATTTAAAAAGATTACAAGCAGATGAAAAACAGTGCTACAAAGTGACCCTAAAATGCATCTAGAGCTCAATAGACAGAAATAGAGACTTATAAAATTCCTTTCTCAGATTGTATAATTTTTCCAATGTAAGATAGTCACTTCACAAATATATATAAGATAGTCACTTCACAAATATATATATAGTAAAATTTTCTCTATATCCGTATATATGGATTACATATTTTTATAGATTTTAATAGTCACACACAGACACACACACATTATATATAAAACAGATAAGCTTAAAAAATAAATGACCCATTTCAATCAATAACCACTATTAATCTTGCCTTAAACTTTCAGGAAGTTTATATATCTATATAGCCTGGTAGCTAAGAGCGTAGGGGTCTGGAGTAAGAGCTCGTCACTTACAGATTTTGTGATCTGGAGAATTCGCTTAAACTTTGATTCAATTTTCTCACCTATATAATTGGGATAAAAACAGTATCTTCCTTGCAGTATTCTAGGAGGATCAAATGAGATAACATGAGTAAAATCTTAAATTAGTGCCTGGTACCTTGTAAGTGTTCAGTAAATATTAGCTGTTTACATCCTAAACAACAATATACAATTAAAGTGAGACTTTATTTATATACTGTTTTATAGCCTGCTTTTTATTTAATGGCACCCCACTCCAGTATTCTTGCCTAGAAAATCCTATGGACAGAGGAGCCTGGTGGGCTGCAGTCCATGGGGTCACTAAGAGTCGGACACGACTGAGCGACTTCCCTTTCACTTTTCACTTTCATGCATTGGAGAAGGAAGTGGCAACCCACTCCAGTGTTCTTGCCTGGAGAATCCCAGGGATGGGGGAGCCTGGTGGGCTTCCGTCGACGGGGTCGCACAGAGTCGGACACGACTGAAGCGACTTAGCAGCAGCAGCAGCAGCAGCATAGCCTGCTTTTTATTTAATAGAGTGTTGTACATATTTTTGTGCATAAATGCATGCACACCCCTTCATCTTACTTAATGGCTGTGTAATATTCCATCACGTGAGTTTTTGATAAATTATTGGGTAGGACTCAGCATGGTGGCATTGCCTGCCAAGCTCCAGGTGGGTGTCAGTGATATCTTTCTACATCTCTGTGTATTGATGCAATTAACTGCATTTTAAAATTGTTAAACAGAAATTAGTGGAAGCAATCTAAATGTCTATTGATAGATGAATGGATAAAGAAGATGTGGCACATATATACAAGAAAAACTACTCAACCGTAAAAAAGAAAAAGAATGCCATTTGCAGCACAATGGATGGATCTAGGGATTATACTAAGTGAAGTAAGTCAGGCAGAGAAAGGCAAATACCCTATGATATCGCTTATATGTGGGATCTAAAATGCAACAACAATGAACTTGCAGACTAAGCAGAAACAGACTCACAGATATAGAGAAGAGACTTGTGGCTGCCAAGGGAAAGCGGGGTTTGGAGAGGGACGGATTGGAACTTAGGGATTAGAAGGTGCAAACTCTTATGTATAGGCTGGGTAAACAAGGTCCTACTGTATAGCACAGGGAACCATAGTTGGTATGCTGTGATAAACCCTAATGGAAAAGAATATGAAAAAATATATATTTATATTTATATATCTTAATCACTTAGCTCTCCAGCAGAAATTAACACAATGTTATAAATCAACCACCTGCCAGGCTCCTCTGTCCCTGGAGTTCTTCAGGCAAGAATACTGGAGTGGGTTGCCATTTCCTCCTCCAGGGGATCTTCCTGACCCAGGGATCGAATCTGTATCTCTTGAGTCTTCTGCACTGGAGTGGATTCTTTACCACTAGCGCCACCTGGGAAGCTTTATAAATCAACTAAATCTCAATCAAATAAATTTTTGAAAAAATTAGTAGAAATGAAAAACAAAAGGTCTGATTATGAGTGATAAGAATTATTGATCTTATAAGTGTATTGCCCTTGAGACAAAGAGAAAGCAATATATATATATATATATATATATATATGATTTTGAAAAGCATGTATAATATGGAAGAAAAATAATTGCCTATATTTTTTCCATGCCCAAAGTGCAGGGCTAAGTAGAAATTTCCCACTTTATCTCTCAGTGAAGAGAAGCCTGCTTCCAAAATATATTATTTATTTTCAGCTCTCACACATTTGACTAATGTCCAAATGGAAAGTCCTGACTGTAAGCATCTCTTGACAGCTTTAGGAAGAAACATGAGTAAATGCAGATGGCCAGGCTCATAAGAGACAGATGGAAAGTCAAAGCTGTGTGGAATTCTGCAGGCTTTCCTGGTGCCCAGATTCTATAGCTCTGAATATTTCAGTGACCCCCAAATCTGTCTTATTAACAAGCACCAAAGGTCTGCTCCCTGAGCACTGGCAGACTAGGCACACAGTAGGCGGCTTGGTGTGAGACCAGAAAAGAGATGCAGTCTCAGTTTGGGAAGAGATCCCTCATGGAGGCAATAACATGGTCTTGGATGGAAATAGTTTTTGCTTTCATTCTGTGGTGGGGTGCAGGGAGGAAGGGTGAAAAAGCTCTACAGAAACAAGACTGAAAAAAAAAAAGAAAGAAACAAGACCGAAACCCCTACTGTGGGTCTAGCATACCTAGCACTTAGTGAGTGATATTCAAACGTTGGGCTGATGAATGAACGGACTCCCTTTTGTCAAGTAAAAAAATCAGAAGAATATAACTCATTGCTTTAATACATCTCTTCTAGTTGCTTAGTTATAAAGTTGCCCTGGCTCTTCTCTATAATCTTGTCACTCAATCTTTACTCTGATTTAGAGGAAAGGAGAGGAAGTCAACTAATATTTGGGGGCAAGGCTGCAGCAAATGGTGATGTGAAAACTGTGTAAGTGGCACCCTTGGTGTCACAGTGTACAACCTGTGCAACTGTACAGAACGGACCTGGCTGTTCAGTGCCTCCTAGGTTTGCAGTATATAGCATTGTATCATCACATAATATTATTATATCAAATCTCCGTAAGATCTCTCTGAGGTGAGAATCACCTCTCTTTTGCAATTAAAAAAATATTGGTTTAGAAAATTTGGAGAATGTCCCAAGATGGCACAATTAGATGGAAGGAGGTCATAGGACGAGAATGGGAATTCTAATCTGAGTTTGACTCAACTCAGCTCCCCACTGAGCTCTTTCAGTCATCCCAGAGAGTTTGGAGATGAATATATTTGAACACAAACTGACCATTCCCCGCCATTACAAAACATATGCAATACACAAGAGTCCTGAATCTCTGCATTCAGTAATGCTTCTTGTGCCTCATTCGAGGGCCAGAGCTGGGCTCTTCTGAAGTTTGGGACAGAATCATGACTTGGCAGGAGACTGAGTTCTTTTTAAAAAAAAAATTATATCTTTTTGGCTGTGCTGGGTCCTTGCTGCTGCATGCGGGCTTTCTCTAGTTGCAGCGAGCGGGGCCTACTCTCCAGTTGTGGTGAATGGGCTTCTCATTGCGGTGGCTTCCCCTCCTGCCAAGCACAGGCTCTAGAGCACGGGCTCATTAGCTGTGACGCGTGCACTCACTTGCCCCACAGCATGTGGGATCTTCCCAGACCAGGGATTGAACTGGTGTCCTTTGCATTGCAAGGTGGATTCTTAACCACTGGACCGCCTGGGACACCGGAGCCTGAGTTTCTCAGTGTGGAATTTGTGCACTAAATCATGCGCCCTTGTTTGAATTTCATTTCCTGGGTTAGCTCCAGAATCTGTTCCTTCCTTCCTGGGTCTCTTCATCTTTCAGTGAGAGGCCTGGGAGTCCCTGTATTACTTGGTGCTCAGTGTCCTACACAGTTGGGGCTAAAATTCTAAAACCAGCTAGTACAGCTTCAGAAGAGAAAAGGCGAGTCTGATCCATCTTTAAGGCAAGTCTTAAAGACTCCATGAGAATCTTTAAGACACAGGTACAGAGCTGGAAGGAACTGGCAGAGGAGCCAGCTGTCAGCCCACCCTGCCCTCTTGCAGAAAGACGTGTTCAGGATTGAGAAGGTTGCTCATGGGTGCCATCTGCGAGGTCCAGGCCAGGGCTGGGGCAGTGAAGCACCCTCCTTCCAGCACTGGGCCTTAGAAACCTGAGCTAGGAGACTCAAACCCAGAGAAAACTTCTCAAGACAGAGGCACAGGAGTGGGTCATCATCACTTCCGAGGCCCCCTGTTTGTCTCTTTCAAGGATGCCTCTTGTCCCCTTGGAGAGGCCCCACCTCAAGATGTGTTCCTCTGTCTCCTGCCGATCTGTGTGATGGTTTTATCCCGAGCACCCTCTCTAGCCAGGCACTCCCATGCTGTCTATAGTCCCTGTCTATAGTCTGGGGCTCCAGACTTCCTCTGATGGTGCTTCTGGCATCTCAGCTTGAGGGTTTTATCCTTTCCTGTCTTCTGCATTTCCTGCTCTGGAACTGCTAGCCTCCTCGCTGGGGAGCCTTCTTACTTCATCTACCGGGAGAAGGCTTAGCGCTCAGGGCTGGAGACCTGGCATGGAATAAGAGGCCGAGCAGTGGAGGTAGGAAGCCCTGGGTGGGCGGTGGGAAGCTCCAGCATGCTTTAGCTATAGAGGAGGACAGACGAGGAGGAAGTGGAGGAGGAGGAAAAGAGGAGGTGATGTCCTTCTCAGGAATGACAAGAAAATCACAATGATAATGGTTAAACTTGTATTAGTACCAGACATAAAAGTTGTTCCATTGGATGTAGAGGAGGTCATGTGTGATGTCCAGGGAGTAATTCAGTAGAGTAATTCAGAAATCCAAGACAGAACGAAAGAAGCTGGGGAGTGAGTGGGTAGTGAAAAGGCAGATGCAGCGGGTATAAATCCCTATTTTCAAACATTGACCATGCTTCTGAGGATTCTAAGATTCCTATTGCATCCCCACGGTGTCACTGGTTGCAGCGGGTACTTTCAATTAGTCCCACACTCAGAAAGCTGGGGAAAAGCTGAAGCTCTTGGACTTTGGCAGTCTGAACAACCCGCAGGTCACTTGGCCTACAGCTGGGATGGATTTCGGAACACCGGCTGGGGCCATTGGAATCACTCTGCTGCACTGTAGTATTTTCAATAAACCTTGGACCAAAAAAAAAAAAAAAAAAAAAAATCACCTCATTATTCTAAGCTCAGGTGTTTTTGCGTGTGTGCACGTGTGCATGCTAAGTCGCTTCAGTTGAGTCTGATTCTTTACGACCCTGTGGACTGTAGCCCGTCAGGCTCCATTGACCACGGGATTCTCCAGGCAAGAATACTGGCGTGGGATGCCACACCCTCCTCCCAGGGATCCTCCCCACCCCTGGATCGAACCCACGTCTCTTATGTCTCCTGCATTGGCAGGAGGGTCCTTTATCACCAGCACCACCTGAAAAGCCCTCAGGTATGGTTTAAAGGGGCTTATTAGGAGTAAGACTCTCCTCTCACTCTAAATCCAAGAATTTTAGCTCTGTGCCAGGAACTGGGGGCAAAGATCAAATATATTCTTATCCCAGAAAATAAAACACTTTTTTTTTGGGGGGGGGGGTTGGTCAGAAACCAGGTTGAATTAACATGGTTAAGAGAATATATTCTGTGCATAAATTCTCTCCCTACTGTTGTAAAATGAAATGAGGAAGTATATCTACCAGTGCAAGAGTTGAGGGAGAAAGGCTTGGCACATAGTACCTCATCCTTAATCTCTGTATTTCCTACACACACACATCTTCCTGCACAAACAATAACTAGATAATATAATATATTCAAGATGGACCACTTTCTACCTTCTTGGACTGTTTTATACTATCCAAGAGTCTTGACTAGACCTTGACTCGTCTCATCCCATTGTTTTCTAGTTTTTTTCCAACATATCTTTTCATTGCTCTGTGTTCAGTAAAACTGACGCATGGTAGAGTGGGAAAAGAGTTACTCTTGGGATGAAGGTGCTCTAATCACCAGTGTCCGCAGGACATTTTCCTGAGATCCATGAGTGGGTTGGTGAGACAAAGGCCTGGGGAGGTGAACAGTGTGTGAAGACCCCTGATATGTGTCACTTTGTGGAGGTAAAACTGGCCAAGCTGTTAACACTTGGCAGCTTCTCGGTGATCACAGAGGATGCTCTGTATCAACTCTGGAGTCTTCAGCCTGAACAACCTCTATACACATTCCAACAACTCACTGCTTGCTGCCCTCTTTTTCCTCTTTGTTTCAGCCTCTACCCAGGGCTAATTAATAGTCCAGTGTCCTCTTTTAACCTTACTTGTAACAATCATTAGCGAGGTGTGTTCTGTTATTGTCATTACAAACTACTCTTATGCATTGCTATCAATAGTTATACTCACCCCCAAACATTTGCCAACCATCTACTATGTTCCTGGTATTGGGATGGCCACAGGGACAGAGAAATAAATGAGATCAACAGATTTGCCCAGCAATCAGAGAACTATTGACTGATTCTAGAAAGGAAACGGAACACATAAGAACAGAAAGACTGCTGAATGCTGCATGTGACTTTGGGGGAAGTTCACACAGGGAGCTATGAGGATGTAGAGAAGAGGGAGCCCTCCTAATAGAGGCTTGAGGCAGGAGACCAGAAAAGTTAAACCGCTTCCTTAAGGTCATGTATCAGTGTCCTGGGGTTGCCATAACAAATCACCACCAGCTGCTTGGCTTAATGCAACAAAAATTTATTCTCTGACAGCTGAGATGGTCAGAAGTCTGAAATCAAGGTGTCAGCAGGGCTGTGCTGCCTCTGAAGCCTCTAGAGAAGGATCCTCCCTGGCCTCTTCATAGCTCTTGGTGATAGCCAGCAATCCTTGGCTTGCATCACTCCAATCTTTGCCTCCATCGTCACATGGCCTTTATCTCTGTGTGTGTCCCTGACTCCAAATCTCCCTCTCCTTATAGGGACACCAGCCTGGATTTAGGGCCAACTTCAATCTTGTATGATCTCATCTTATCTTGATTATATCTGTAATGACCCTGTTTTCAAATAAATCTGATTCAAAGGTACCAGGGTTAAGGCATAAACATTATCTTTCCCAGAGGAGGATACAGTTGAACCTGCAAGATGTCAAAAAGTCAACTAGTGCAGAGCCAGAGCTATTATCAAAGATTCGGGGCTGGACGTGTGGCTCAGACAGGAAAGAATCTGCCTGCAATGCAGGAGACCTGAGTTCAATTCCCGGGTCGGAAAGATCCCCTGGAGAAAGCAATGGGTATCCACTCCAGTATTCTTGCCTGAAGAATCCCATGGACAGAGGAACCTGGTGGGCTACAGTCCATGGGGTCACAAAGAGTTGGACACGACTGAGTGACTAACACTTTCATAGTCAGAGTCTTTCACAAGAGCAAAAATGGACCACTACCAACAATGTGACTGTTAAAACACTAATCCTGGGACTTCCCTAGCCGTCCAGTAGTTAAGACTCTGGATTTCCACTGCAGGGGGAGAGTATTCAAACCCTGGTGGGAACTAAGATACTGCAGCTGCACGACATGGCACACACACAAATTAATCCCATCTCTCTTGCCCCTTAGACTATCGCTCTCCTGGTTTAACATTTTGATGGAGTAAAACTTTATTCAACCAAGCGCTTGAAACATACTTAGTTATAAAGCTGTTTAGGCTGATGCGAAGAGTCAACTCACTGAAAAAGTCCCTGCTGATGGGAAAGCTTGGGGGTGGGAGGAGAAGGGGGCAGCAGAGGATGACGTGGTTGGATGGCATCACTAACTCAGTGGACGTAAGATCGAGCAAACTCTGGTAGAAAGTGAAGGACAGGGAAGCCTGGTGTATGCAGTCCATGGGGGCGCAAACAGTCGGACACGACTGAGCGACTGAACATCAGCAACAAGGGGCGCTAGGTGCATGCACTTCCTGAGCTGTCACCTTACGTTTGGCTCACTAGCCACTCGGCGTCCAAAGGGCAGTGCAGTCACTTCAACCTGGCAAGCCCCTGGCCATTCCTTTTCTTTCTGGGTCTTTCTTTGTCTCACCATGGTGATCACCTACCATCCTTTCTCACCCAGGTGTCCTGGTTGCAAATCCCAGATTTGTAAGTTGAGTTCCCAGGATCTGAGCATCACCCAAGGCTCCATTCTGCAGAGGAGGTGGCAGGCACTTAGCTGTGGGAACCTTAGACTTCTTTTGATTTTTCAGACTGGAGCTTTTAGAGAACAAAGGAACCTACCTGGTTAATTCTAATGTGCTTTTATGTGACCCACCCCACCTCCACCAAAACAAGTTTTCCATTTTTTTATTCATCTTGCCAAAGACTCCCAGGCACTCTGTCAGTGGTGATGGAGGTAGGCAGAAACAGGGCAGAGAAGGAAGCTAAGCGATCTTGCCACACATTTAAAATTCTTAAGCTTTGGTCGATAATGACCTGGGGCTTCCCAGAAGGTGCAGTGGTAGAGAATCCTCCTGCCAACGCAAGAGATGCAAGAAGAAAATTCCCTGCAGAAGGAAATGGCAACCCACTCCAGTCTTCCTGCCTGGAAAATCCCATGGACGAAGGAGCCTGGCTGGGTCCAGGCGGATTGCAAAGAGTCAGACATGACTGAGCACAGCAAAGCACAGATAATGAACTAAAAGTTATAGAAGTATTTAAACATTCCTCCATCTGAGAGAGAGCGTAAAAAGCCTTCTCTGAACTGCGCAGAGGGGGGTGAGGAAAAAAGATGTTCTGATTTAATTCCTACATTATAATGATAGCAGTAGTCCTGTGTGTGTCATTATTTTTCCATTACCTTAATGCCTCGGTTAATGAAGACTCTCAAAGCCCACTCACGCCACTACGGGAGCTGAGCAGTTAGATTCCATCTCTGTCCCTGTGGATACAGACGCAGCCTCTCTGCACACGTGGTTGTCTTCCTCACATCAAGGTCTCATCAGTGCTACCATCCATTGAGCTGCAGAGGCCAGCCTCAGGGAGAAAAGCCACTTCCATTTCACCCACGTGGGCACCTCACCCCCATTCCTTTCCACTGGTATTATCACTGCAGAGGCAGCCTGTTTGGAAGGTCCCTGCTGTGCTAACGATGGCAGGTTGGCAGCTCTGAGGTACCCAGGCACTCAGGGGCACTAGACAGCTCTTACAGGACATAGACTACAGAGACAATACCTTCCTTTGTGTGAGAGGACATATAAGTTTTAACGTGTGGGGATTTTCAGATTTTATCTTTCTCCTGCCTGCGTGCATGCTCAGCTGCTTCAGTCGTGTCCGACTCTGTGACCCCATGGACTGTAGCCTGCCAGGCTCCTCTGTCCCTGGGATTATCCAGGCAGTAATCCTAGAGTGGGTTGCCATGCCCTCCTCCAGGGGATCTTCCCGACCCAGGGATCGAATCTGCATCTGCTGTATTGCAGGCAGATTTTTTTTTTTTAACTGCTGAGCCACAAGGGATGCCCCATCTTTCTCCAACCTATAACAATTTCAGAAATGCCCATGTGGCTTTGTCTGTCCTCACCCCTCTTGCTGATGTCTAAGAGTAGAAAGGGCAAAATCTATGCAGAACCTCCTAAGAAAGGAGATCAGACAGGACATAGCCCTTAAATAGCTTCACGGGAAAGAAAAAGATGTGACTGGTCAAATGGGTCAGGACTGGGGAACAAGCACGTGGAAGTACAGACAGGACTGCCTGGGTGGGGGCAGGGAAAGGGCTCATTGGCGGAGGAGGGTGAGAAAGCCCCGAGCATTTGGGGGTGGCAGAGGTGAGCAGGAAGCAAGAGAGGTTGTAGAAAGGTGTGGACTTTGCCCTTGGAGCCCCAGGAGTGATTGTTTTTCATTGCACTGTAGGCATGCTCAGTTTTCTCCGACTCCCCATGGACTGTAGCCTGCCAGGCTTTTTTGTCCATGGGGTTATCCAGGAGTGGGTTGCCATTTCCTTTTTCAGGGAATCTTACCCAGGGATCTGTGTCTCCTGCAAGTCTCCTGCATTACAGGGGGACTTTTCACCACTGTGCCACCAGGGAAAGACCTAAACAAACTCGAATCTCTTATAAGGTTGCAGTGTCTTCCTCTGAAACTGGCCCACACGGGCCCTAGTTTTATGAGCAGGACATCTTGTTTGCCGAGTGTTCAGTGCTCGCCTATCATCCCGCACCAGAACTAATTAGAAGGGGTGAGAACACACAATTTCAGGCTTTCAGAGGATGAAGCCCATTAGAGATGATCTGGTCTAGCCTCCCACTGAGTTCAAGACACCTCCTACTGCCTCCTCACCTCGCCTCTGCTGCAAGGATTCCAAGAACGAGGACCTCAGGTCTGGTTGAGAACCTCCCTAACAAATGCAAAGGCTATGCCTCAGGGTCCAAAGACATGGCCCCCGAACATTCATTGAGTGTTCAAGTCTTGCTCCCTAAGTCTCAGGTTCCTCTTCTGGAAAAAGGGTCACAGCAGTCCCGGGCTCAGAGTGTCTGTGAAAGGACCGAATGACATGACGAAACTGTGTGTGCTTCAGAAGGAACAACACAGCCTCGAGTCATCAGTACAGACTCAAAACCCTGCGTGCTTGGATCGAGTCGACATGCTGACTGAGGACCCACTCGGTTCAGTGTAGCGGAAAGAGGCCTAGTGTGGAAACACCAATATGATCAGTGATCCTACAGGATTTGGGTTTTAAAATGAGTCCTGCTGACACGCTAATACCCAACTATGTTAACTGATTTGGGGAAAGCATTTTCAAAAGTCTATCTACACCAGGTGGAGAGAGAACCTTGGGAACCCAACACAATTTCAATCAAAGTCATTCCATTTATAGATAATCAACAAGGGCCTACTGTATAGCACAGGGAACTCGACTTGATATTCTATAATAACCTACATGGGAAAAGAATCTGAAAAAGAATGGATATATGTATACATATAACTGAACCACTTTGCTGTGCACCTGAAACTCACACAACATTGTAAATCAACTATACTCCAACATAAAATAAACATTAAATTTTAAAAGTCATTCCATTTATAGTAGCTTTTAGTAGCTTTACATACTTTACATATTCTTTTATTGAGTGATCCTGGCATCTAAGTAAGAATGTATCATAGGAATTAGAGGCCTTGGAAAACCTGACAGTAAAAATAGAAAGAAAACAAAAAGATTATGAGAAAAACATCCCAAATAACTACTAAGACTGATACAATTAAAGGTGAGTTTATTTCTCTTGTTTCTGTATATTAAAACTGTCCACAATGAGGTTACAATTCCTTGGTGATAAACAATTTTGTTTTGAGAATACTCAGGACAGTTTAAGTCCTGGATTTGTGTGTGTGCTTTTCCGGTAATTTTTCACCGTCACTGCTTTAGTGTCTTCAGCTTCACAGCAATGGAATTCAAATATGTGCTATAGGAGGACCTTTCTTAGAACAACCCTATTATTCTAGAAAGTGAAATTTTCGCTTACAAGCAATAGCGTGTCACCCATTCCAAAAAGCTTTTACCTTCCCAGCTAGATGACTTTCCATAGAAAAATCACACATTTTGTTAACAACTATATGCATCTTGCTTCAGAAATAATAAACAAAAGAGTGACAGCTAGATATCTTGAGTCTTGGAAATTTGGGGAAAATGGGAGAGCTCTCAAACTGTGACTCTGGCCATGAGCAGGTGGGTATTATTATCCAGTGCATTTATGCCTGGTCTATCAAGTGAAAATTGGCACCTTTCCGATGAGTTGGCATCCTTTGAGCCCATCCCCTTTCTGGTGGGTAATGCCAAGTGCTTTTCTGTCCCAAGGTAGCTTTAGTGACTTGAGCCTGACTGAACAGTCCAATAAGTCATCATGCAGACTGAGATGTAGATTTGCCCTGAAACACCTTGTCATTTGCAAACTTCANAGCATCCTTTGAGCCCATCCCCTTTCTGGTGGGTAATGCCAAGTGCTTTTCTGTCCCAAGGTAGCTTTAGTGACTTGAGCCTGACTGAACAGTCCAATAAGTCATCATGCAGACTGAGATGTAGATTTGCCCTGAAACACCTTGTCATTTGCAAACTTCATAAATATCAAGCATCTCACATGCAAAAATGAAAAAAATAAAAATAATGGTGGGTGTTACTGAGTCTAATTTTTTAATATAATTTACATAAGATAGAACATTCACTATACACTTCAAAAACTTAAAGAAAATCTCTGCTAATTCTTAAGGTTTTGAGTTTTTGTTGGGTGATGTGATTAAAAATACAGTACTTGGAACCAGACAGATCAACATACTAGCTCTTGGCTAAATACTCATTGCCAATGAGTTTCAGTTAGTTCATCTGTAAAATGGTTACCAAGTAGATTCCTTTCCCCTTCTTAGGATAACCTTCAGTTGAGTTCAGCCTCTCAGTCGAGTCTGACTCTTTGCGACCCCATGGACTGCAGCACCCTAGGCCTCCTTGTCCATCATCAACTCCTAGAGTTTACTCAGATTCATGTCCGTTGAATTGGTGATGCCATCCAACCATCTCATCCTCTGTTGTCCCCTTCTCCTCCCGTCTTCAATCTTTCCCAGCATCAGGGTCTTTTCAAATGAGTCAGTTCTTCACATCAGTTCAGCTTCAGCATCAGTCCTTCCAGTGAATATTCAGGACTGATTTCCTTTAGGATGGACTGGTTGGATCTTCTTGCTGTCCAAGGGATAAACTTGGTTCTCTTTAATTCAGTGGTATGGTTTATAATATCTTATAAATATTTTCTATGCTTTACATATTTCTATATTTTCTTTCAAACATCTTCTGATCCATGTGATACTAACTCTTCTCCACGTTAAACTGGATTCCTTGCCTAATGGCAAAAGGAACTGGGAAGAGATGCTAGGGTTACTCATCACTATGGTTACCAATTTGCCAAAGTATTTAAATTAGTAGCAGATCCCTGGTCCAAATCCTCTGACTCAACAAAAGGATAAAAGCATTTATATTCTACCACTAGTTATGGATGGTATTTTGTTGGTTCCTTGAAATTGAAGCTAATTCTTGTACATATATATAAACCACATCTGACATGGAATTTCCATACATGCACACACAGAGACGTGCTGCATGATTTAATACATATTGTCCCTAATGAGAGGATAGGAGGAAAGATAGATAGGCATTTGCAAGCATTTTCTTCTTAGATCATATTGAGGCCAAGGGGCAAAAATATGATATACCATCACTCAAACCTCACAAATGACAGTGTCCAGGTACCATTGCTGTGTGTCACTTCTACAGTGACCACCCCCTAATGTATTTCCTTTCTGGTGGGGGCTGGATCAATGATAAATTGAGGCTGAATATGTCAGAAAGTCACTTTTAAGCCGCTCTTGATCCGCTGACAGTCATAGAACCTAATTTGGTCTAGACACTTTCTTGTTGCTGCTATTCAGTTGCTTAGCCTTGTCTGACTCTCTGCCACCCCGTGGACTGCAGCATGCCTGGCTTCCCTGTCTATCACCAACTCCCGGAGCTTGCTCAAACTCATGTCCATGGAGTCAGTGATTCCATCCAACCATCTCATCCTCTGTCATCACCTTCTCCTCCTGCCCTCAGTCTTTCTCAGCATCAGGGTCTTTTCCAATGAGTCAGCTCTTCGCATCAGGTGGCCAAAGAATCGGAGCTTCAGCTTCAGTCCTTCCAATGAATATTCAGGATTTATTTCATTTAGGATTGACTGGTTTGATCTCCATGCAGTCCAAGGGACTCTCAAGAGTCTTCTACAACAACACAGTTCAAAAGCATCAATTTTTTTGGTGCTCAGCCTTCTTTATGGTCCAAATATCATCCTTGTGGCTCAGCTTGTAAAGAATCCACCTGCAATGTGGGAGACTTGGGTTTGTTTCCTGGGTTGGGAAGATCCCCTGAAGAAGGGGAAGACTGACTACCCACTCCTGAATTCTGGCCTGGAGAATTCCATGGACTGTATAGTCCATGGGGTCACAATGAGTTAGGCATGACTGAACAACTTTCACTTTCACTCACATCCATACATGACTACTGGAAAAACCATAGCTTTGACTATATGGACCCTTGTTGGCAAGGTAATGTCTCTACTTTTTAATGTGCTGTCTAGGTTAGACATAGCTTTTTCTCCAAGGAGCAAGTGTCTTTAATTTCATGGCTGCAGTCACCATCTGCAGTGATTTTGGAGCCCAAGAAGATAAAATCTCTGTTTCCAGTTTTCCCATCTATTTGCCATGAAGTGATGGGATCGGATGGGATTTGTCTTATGGCAGAAAGTGGAGAAGAACTAAAGAGCCTCTTGATGAAAGTGAAAGAAGAGAGTGAAAAAGTTGACTTAAAATGCAACATTCAGAAAACTAAAATCATGGCATCCGGTCCCATCACTTCATGGCAAATAGATGGGGAAACAGTGGAAACAGTGGCTGACTTTATTTTTCTGGGCTCCAAAATCACTGCAGATGGTGACTGCAGCCATGAAATTAAAAGACGCTCACTCCTTGGAAGAAAAATTATGACCAATCTAGATAGCACATTAAAAAGCAGAGACATTACTTTGCCAGCAAAGGTCCGTCTAGTCAAAGCTATAGTTTTTCCAGTGGTCACGTATGGATGTGAGAGTTGGACTATAAAGAAAGCTGAGCACTGAAGAATTGATGATTTTGAACTGTGGTGTTGGAGAAGACTCTTGAGAATCCCTTGGACTTGAAGGAGATCCAACCAGTCCATCCTAAAGGAGATCAGTCCTGAGTGTTCATTGGAGGGACTGATGTTGAAGCTGAAACTCCAATACTTTGGCCACCTGATGTGGAGAGCTGACTCATTTGAAAAGACCCTGATGCTGGGAAAAATTGAGGGCAGGAGGAGAAGGGAATGACAGAGAATGAGATGGCTGTATGGCATCACCGACACAATGGACATGGTTTTGGGTGGACTCCAGGAGTTGGTGATGAACAGGGAGGCCTGGTGTACTGCAGTTCATGGGACTACAAAGAGTTGGACACGATTGAGCAAATGAACTGAACTGAACTGAACTGATGGGATCTGATGCCATGATCTTTGATTTTGGAAAGTTGAGTTTTAAGCCAGCTTTTTCACTCTCCTCTTTCGCCTTCATCAAGAGGCTCTTTAGTTCCTCTTTGCTTTTTGCCATACGGGTAGTGCCATCTGCATATCTGAGGTTATTGATATTTCTCTGAGCAATCTTGATTGCAGCTTGAGCTACATCCAGCCTGGCATTTCTCATGATGTATTCTACATATAAGTTAAATAAGCAGGATGACAATATATAGCCTTGACATACTACTTTCCCAATTTTGAACCAGTTTGTTGTTGAACCAGTCCAGAGACTTTAGAAGAAATATACTGAGTCTCTTTAGAAAGATTTCCCTCCCTGAGAGATATAGGATGAAGCTTCACCCTATTCTTACTTTTGGACTCAGAAAAGAACAGGGACATCAACTAAGTGTCCAGACACCACTGAGTTGCTGGTCCAGCCTCCCAACTCCCACAAATCAACTTCTTCTGGATTTTTTATTCAGTTCACCTCAGTTTAGTCACTCAGTCATGTCCGACTCTTTGCGACCCCATGAATCACAGCACGCCAGGCCTCCTTGTCCATTACCAACTCCCGGAGTTCACTCAGACTCACATCCATCGAGTCCATGATGCCATCCAGCCATCTCATCCTCGGTCATCCCCTTCTCCTCCTGCCCCCAATCCTTCCCAGCATCAGAGTCTTTTCCATTGAGTCAACTCTTCACATGAGGTAGCCAAAGTACTGGAGTTTCAGCTTCAGCATCATTCCCTCCAAAGAAATCTCAGGGCTGATCTCCTTCAGAATGGACTGGTTGGATCTCCTTGCAGTCCAAGGGACTCTCAAGAGTCTTCTCCAACACCACAGTTCAAAAGCATCAATTCTTCAGCGCTCAGCCTTCTTCACAGTCCAACTCTCACATCCATACATGACCACTGGAAAAACCATAGCCTTGACTAGACAGACCTTTGTCGGCAAAGTAATGTCTCTGCTTTTGAATATACTATCTAGGTTGGTCATAACTTTTCTTCCAAGGAGTAAGCNGGATCTCCTTGCAGTCCAAGGGACTCTCAAGAGTCTTCTCCAACACCACAGTTCAAAAGCATCAATTCTTCAGCGCTCAGCCTTCTTCACAGTCCAACTCTCACATCCATACATGACTACTGAAAAAACCATAGGAAAAACCTTTACTACATAAGCTGCATCTAGTCTGTTTTCAGGAAGTCTATTCCTTGCAGTCTAAAGCATCATTCTAGGGACCCTCCAGGAGAAGGCAATGGCACCCCACTCCAGTATTCTTGCCTCAAAAATCCTTTGGTCGGAGGAGTCTGGTAGGCTGCAGTCCATGGGGTTGCGAAGAGTCGGACACGACTGAGCGACTTCCCTTTCACTTTTCACTTTCACGCATTGGAGAAGGAAATGGCAACCCACTCCAATGTTCTTACCTGGAGAATCCCAGGGATGGTGGAGCCTGGTGGGCTGCCGTCTATGGGGTTGCACAGAGTAGGACATGACTGAAGCCCTGTAGCAGCAGAAGTAGGGACTCTCCCAGGTCCCTCTCTTGCTCTGGTCTTTCTGTTTCTCACCCTTGATCCTGATGTAATCTCCAGCACACACAAGCAGACTGCCAAGAAAAATGATAAAGAGTTGACTTGTTCTCCATCTCCTCAAATTCACTGCTCCCAGTGACCTGTCAAAGTACATGAGGGCCAGAATCCAAATTCCCTTTGGAGCCCCCAGGGGCAGGGTAAGGGGAGGAACAGAGAAAGGATGTCTTAACCACATCAGGAGGCTTCAGGGCAGAGCTAGAAGGAATGGCAGGAAGAGGTGTGTTGATGACCCTACATTGCTGCCTAGGAGGCTATACCTGGCCCCTTGAAGGAGCTGTAAGGCTCCAGAGCTGCCCCTGGACCCTCAGCAGGACCTGTGTCGTGAGCTGGAAACTGCAGCCCCTCCAGCCATGGAGGTGGCCTCTGTGGAGTATGGCTGAGTTGTCTGAACCCTGAGACTTGGTATTGGAGAGAAGTACCAACTGCTGTTCACATAGCTCTTCCTGGGATGGTGGGGGCCGCTGTGGGGATCGAGCCTCACAGCGGGGAGGAGGAGGTCTGCAGGCTTTGCTTTGATGAATGATGCCCTGCGGGGTCCCGCTGTAACACTGCACAGGCTCCACACAGGACCCAGCAAGGAAGAACTGCTGAGCTGCAAGCTGGAGAACCCCAGGGCTTTAACGTCCCCAGGTCTCCACACTCTCCTTTCATGATTCGTCCCAACATCGACATCTGTGCATAAGAAAAGGAATGTGTTTCTCTGCTTTATTCACCCCTTACTGTGGAAGCAAAATAGCTTTCTCTCACTGGGGTACCAGGAAATAGTGAAGCCCTAAAAATCTAGAGCCGGTCCAAATGTAAAGGACCACGATTCCCATCCAGCCTTCAGATTGGCGAGCAGCTCAGGCTGCCTGGGCAAAGCTGTTTCCCCTGCATTGATCAGCGGGTGGACATTGGTCCTGCAAATCATCAGCTGGCTTCTATTGCCCAGAAGTAAAACTCTTCAGATCATGTGCATCAGAGCAGGATGCTTAATTTGTGAATATTGGAAATCATCAAGTTTTCTGAAAGGCTTGGAACAGCTTGTGGACATTAGCGAATTATAGCATCTCTAATTCTTTGTGCTTAAGTGTATCTACCTGGCACGGAATGAAGTGGAAATTTGGCAAGAGATAATCATGTTGATCACAAACTGGTTGGTTTCACTGCCTTGTCTATCGATTTTGCTAACATCAAATGATGGCCAAGTTTCCACAGAGCTGTGCCCTTCCAAAGAGCACAGTATTAAAGCCACGTCACTGAGTGTACCAGACACTAAGACGGTGGCCTTTAACCCTCATTACTTCATGCAGCAGATATTTATTATCTGTGTGGCTTTGGATGAGTTTCTTAATCCCTCCAAAGTGGTCCTAGTGCAGAGGCTTGGGTTTGAGATTACCATTCTGTTCTGTTACCCTTGAACTTGCCTCGGGAAACCCTATCTTTCACCTACCCATCCCTACACACTCCCTCCCAAACACGTGACCTTTATGGAGGTGGCTGATTGATAAACTCATTCTTTTCCTGGGGACTTGAGAGAGCAAGTGCAAACAGATTAAAAGTCAGGAAGTTCATGGAAGCTGGAACTCCTGAAAGGTCACCAGCAAGGATGCCATATCAAAGCATCCGCCTAGCTCAGCCTCAGGGCCCAACACCCACTGTTGCTCCCACCACTCCCCTAGCCTCTCTACTGCAAGTCAGACTGAATTATGTTTGCCAAAAAAGGGAGTTAGTTCCTGATTAAATATCCCAATATTTTAGTGTGTGTGTATTCAGTGATGCTATGGCATAAAATAATTTATATAATATAAATGAGAAGAAAGGGAATATCATTACTTTTATGAACACAGCAGTTCTTTATGGCTATCCCATTACTGGGCAGATTTATGCTTGAGGTCTAATCTATACTTTATAACTCAATAAAGTCACGTAAATTAAGCCTATATCACAAAGATGTTTTTGCTGATACCAATTCTCATGGCTGGTCATAAATTAGATTCTAGTTAATGGGACACTTAAAATCCATGTCAAAGACATTCCCAGAAAGGAAAATTGAGAGAAGAATAAAATAATCAATGGTGAATACTTTTCATCAGTTCAGTTCAGTCGCTCAGTCATGTCCGACTCCTTGTGACCCCATGAATCGCAGCACACCAGGCCTCCCTGTCCATCACCAACTCCCGGAGTTCACCCAAACTCATGTCCATTGAGTCAGTGATGCCACCGAACCATCTCATCCATTGTTGTCCTCTTCTCCTCTTGCACCCAATCCCTCCCCGTATCAGAGTCTTTTCCAATGAGTCAACTCTTTGCATGAGGTGGCCAGTGTACTGGAGTTTCAGCTTTAGCATAAGTCCTTCCAATGAACACTCAGGACTGATATCTATTAAGATGGACTGGTTGGATCTCCTTGTAGTCCAAGGGACTCTCAAGAGTCTTCTCCAACACCACAGTTCAAAAGCATCAATTCTTCGGCACTCAGCTTTCTTCACAGCCCAACTCTCACGTCCATACATGACTACTGGAAAAACCATAGCCTTGACTAGATGGATCTTTGTTGGCAAAGTAATGTCTCTGCTTTTTAATATGCTATCTTAGGTTGGTCATAACTTTCCTTCCAAGGAGTAAACGTCTTTTAAT
>SJYV01021875.1:256995-282013 GCA_006410875.1 Neotragus pygmaeus | reverse complement strand
GGAAGACTTCTAAGCCCACCCCAGCCCTAAGGAATCCATTGTGCTTCATTTCTATATTGTTTATTGTCTATCTGACCATATTGGTTATATTTTCATGAGCACTTGTCATATTTTACTGACTTTTACTCAAGACATGTGTGTGGCTATTAGGTAATAGGCACCCACAGTGACCTTCAGCTCTTCCTACAAGACAGTGTGGATTGACAAGCTCATTCATCTGAGAATGATCATAGTAGCTCGTTTGGAGTTGGCTAGATTAAGAGCCAGAGAAGGCGATGGCACCCCACTCCAGAGCTCTTGCCTGGAAAATCCCATGGACGGAGGAGCCTGGTAGGCTGCAGTCTGTGGGATCGCTAAGAGTCGGACACAACTGAGTGACTTCACTTTCACTTTTCACTTTCATGCATTGAAAAAGGAAATGGCAACCCACTCCAGTGTTCTTGCCTGGAGAATCCCAGGGACAGGGGAACCTGGTGGGCTGCTGTCTATGGGGTCACACAGAGTTGGACACGACTGAAGTGACTTAGCAGCAGCAGCAACAGATAAAAAGCCAACTGGATCCAGAGCTTCCTTCCCACTTTTCTGGGGGAAGGATTCTGGGTAGCTTACAAAGAGCTGGTATTTCAAAACAGGGTGCCTGGTCCTCACCCGTGAGCTTGTCCTTCACTGGCAAGGCTGCTCTCATATGGTTCTATTCGAAGGGAGCCACCTTGCATGTCAGTTGGGCAAATCACTTATCTTGTGTATGTCAATTAGGTTGGCTGCCTAGAGTTTTGCACCGAGAAACTTACAAGCCTAATCTGCAGTCTATGGATAAAAAGTATCTAAAACCATATGGAAGCACTTTTTACGCCTTCATTCCAAATTGATTGAAAAATAACTCTTGGGGGATAAGATGCTGGAGTTATTGTTTTAAAAGCTGCCCAGTGACTCTGACATGTAGGCAGGGGACTAGCTGAAGAGCTGGAGAGAAGTACACCTACGCCCCTCCCCATGGGGGAACACCTGGGTGAACCTGTTGATTCTGTGAATCACTGGGCCTTAGAGTGCTTGTCAACAATGTCAGTTCCCATCTCCCTTCTTCCAACACCCCCCTCAATGCTCTACTAGACTTGAAAGAGGGCTCAGCAAATCAGGACATGACACGACACGTGGGACATGTCAGCCCAAGGGAAAGGTTAGAACTCCACCACCAGGCACCAACAGAGGGTCGCTTGGAGTAGACTGGCCAGCTTGTCCTAGTTTTAAAACTGAAACCGAATCTGACCTCTGTACCCTGACACCAAATTAAATCTTGGGTGTAGTAGAAGAAAATAGCTTCATTGCTTTGCCAGGCAGAGGGGGCCACAGTGGACTAACGCCCCCAAAACTGTGTGTCCCAACCTGGAGTGGGTAGAGAAGAGTTTTAAAGAGGGTGTGATCAGCTCAGTGACAATTCTTCTCATCTGGGGGTGAGATAGGTAAGAGTCAGCATCATCAACCTTCTGGTTCCAACTGGTCTGGAGAACCAGGCGTTGCTTGTGGGCAGCTCACAGTTAACTTCTCCCACCTGTTGGGGGTTTCAGTATCTGTAAATCAGCTCAAAGATATTGTGATGTGTGTCCCCTGAGGGGCAACAAGGACCCTGCCCTGAGGCTGCACTCTTGTTTCTTGACTGTTCCTCCCTCGTCTTAGCTCCCTTTGTTCTTGTTGTTATTCAGTCACTCAGTCCTGTCTGACTCTTTGCAACCCCATGGACTGCAGCATGCCAGGCTTCCCTGTCCTTTGCCACTTCCCAGAGCTTGCTCAAACTCACGTCCATTGAGTCAGTGATGCCATCCAGCCATCTCGTCCTCTGTCGTCCATTTCTCCTCCTGCCTTCCATCTTTCCCAACATCAGGGTCTTTCCTAGCATCAGTGCCTTTTCTAGCATCCCTTCCCTTCCAGAATTAGCAACTGTTTGAACCTGCCATTTGGATCCCAGGGAAGGTCATGGAGGCTGAATGAAGCCTATATCCTGTAACTAAGAAATGGGGGGACACAGAAAGGCTTTTGGGCCCAGGAGTCCCAAAGGGGCCCGCTTGGTTTTAAAAGTCCCATGTCCATTCAACTTCAGGGAAACCAGATGCTGGTCACTCTGCTGGTAGGGTGGACAGTTGAGGTTTTGCAGAATGTATACCTGCCTACCTAGAGCACTGAGATTCAGATTTGGCAGCCCTTGAACTTCTCCCTGCAGGCAGTCAGAGCTGGGAGGGGGCTGTTCCCTTTCTAGCTGACACCTCACTGTGACCTTGACTGTTCACCAGAGGGGAAGATGCCTCATGCTTCCGGCAGCCGGAGTGGTTAGACATTTCAGCACCAGCTACAATAGGTAACAAGCCCAGGGAAAGCCCCACTGAGTTCTGAATACTAAATTTAACTTGTATACATGACACTGCCCGATTACAGGTGCATCTCCTATCTGGCCCTGAGGTCTCGTTTTGTTGTATTTCAACGAGCTGATTTTATCAGGGTCACCCAAGCCTCTTCTGACCTCCCCTTGTATGGGGGCATGCCTCTAAATGCCAGTTTTCAGAAAAGATCAGCTATTTTCTCCCACGGGCAAGAATTTCAAAAGAGAATTTGAGCAGTTATAGAAGGACATAGCTGGGATAACTTGGGAAATTTGAATATATAGACAGACTACAAGATCACATTCACTTTGTTAGCTTTGATTATAGTGGTATGGTTAGATAGGAAAATGTCCTTATTTTTAGAGGTATAGACTGAAGTATTTAAGGGTAATACATCACATTGTCTCTAGTGCATTTCACAATAATTCAGCAAAAATTGATAAAGAAAACATAAAGGCATAAGTATTCCAAATCATAGCACCGGGGCATTGTGTATAGAAGAAATGGCCCCCTGTGAGATAAGATGATGATTAATAATGGTAAACTTGGATCATGAAGAAATGGTTCATGTTTGCCCTACTTACTATTGCAGGATAGGAAAGTGTGTGATTTTTAATTTTTCAAATCTTCTGTTCAAAAATGGGCTTAAACATCAAAGATTTTACTATTTTCAAAATCCAAATATGTAGAAAGCCTGGCATACTGCACAGAATACATTTGAGGAACAAGCCATCGGACAGGGAGCTGGGACCCCGACACCACCCTTCACTAGCTGCATGACCTTGAGCAGATCATAGAAACACGTGGAGACTCAGGTTTCTCCTCCACGAAATAGGGCTACTAATGCTTTCCTCACAAGGCTGTGATGGGGAGCATACCCAATACTAGGGATAAGGAGCTTGCTTGGGACATGTTAGACAATCAACAAATAACATAGTCTCTTATGGGGAAGGAGGAAGGATATTTAATTTATTTTTCAGTGTACGAAAAAAATCTTAAAAATGAGCGCCCCAGAGAGACCTGATTACCAAGTTTAGTACTAAACTTTCCTGCCAGTGGATGAATGCATTAATACATTGGACTAGTAGTTATGGAAACCCAAAGTCGTCCTGGGAACTGTGTGTGTCTTAAGAAATAGCTCTAAGACATTAATTTTATAAAAGTGACTTTTAAAGGAAAAAGGACATAGCAGGTTTGCATTTTTAGTTAGTCCAACCTGTATTTATATAAAAGGAAATTAACATTGAAATTCGTGGTTCTCCCATCCCTAACCCCTAGCTTAATAATATGGCTCCCTTTTTCAAATAGAAACTATGGGCCAAGCATCAGTAGATGTGATTCATTTTCATCTTCAGCACAACCTAATGAAATAGATATTATTGTCAAATTATTTCCCCATGTAGCAGAAGTAATGGATGTCAGAGGTGACGTCTCATGCCAGGAGGTTGGAGCTGGAAAGATAATACAGCCTTTGACAAGAGAGTTGGAAACGACTGCACGACCGAACTAAACTGACCTGCAACCTTGCCATGACCTAGCTTGAGCACCATCCTGGCTCCATTGCCTAAAAGCCGTAGAACAGAAAGATGGACTAAGTGCTCCTGGTCCAGCGTCTTCCAGGTAACATGAGCATGATGATGTGGACAAGCCTATCAGATCCTCAGAATTAAATGAGGTAATGTGCAAAGCATTTAGAACAGGCTGGGCACATGATCAATTCTGGGTGACATAGGTTAGCTTATGTAATAGGTTCAGGCTGGCCGGCTGGCCTTTTATACTGCCTCACTAGTGGATAAACTCAGCTGGTGTCCTCTATCATCACTCACCCGATGTCATTATCAAGAGAGGGTGGAGGTGGGCTTCTGCCCCAGAGACCATTTCTCAGCCCCAGCACACCCTCAGACTGACTTCACTGAAGCCTTCTCTGCATACCAGGTGGTCAAGACCCATTGTGTTCTTCCTGTTGTCCTTTAGAAGTGCTGTCTATGGCTATAAGGATATCAGATTGTCAAAGCTGGTCAGGGCAGGCGTTCAAAATGGCTGTGTATAACGAGGGAATTTCAGTGGATGAGAATATCTTGAAAGTTAGACTTCTACTCAGAAACTCCTGAGGATAAGTTCAGTTCAGTTCCACCGGTCAGTCATGTCTGACTCTTTGCAAACCCATGGACGGTGGCACACCAGGCCTCCCTGTCCATCACCAAGTCCCAGAGCTTACTCAAACTCATGTCCATTGAGTCAGTGATACCATCCAACCATCTCATCCTCTGTCATCCCCTTTTCCTCCCACCTTCTATCTTTCCCAACATCAGGGTTTTTTCTAATGAAGATAAAGCAAGTTATAAACCTCTCACATCATAGATGCATAAATAAACATCAAGTCCTTCCCACAGACCTTCAAGCCATGCCACGACGGGTGGACTTCAGTTGGTCTAAGGTTGCCGTGTTTTTAAAAATGTTTTTGCACTTGTCCCCAGCACAAGGATTTCAGGTGGGGTTTGAATGTGGGGTGTGAGGGTGGTTGTGCATTGCAGTGTCACAAAACACAGAGGAAATGACTCAAAGAACAACAAAAGAGAGCGGTTCCTAAAGTCAAAAAAGCAATTTCTACAAACCACAAGTGTAAGGACAGAGTGTGTTCATTTATTCACTGGCTTGTTCATCTGTTCATTCAGCAAAGGCTCATGGGCTTCTACGTTGCACCAGACTGGGTGCAGGGTTGGAAAGCAGATGGATGAGCAAGACTGGGACCTTGCCCTTGGGGAAGTGATGGGGTGGACCAGTGATCATGCTTGTTCTTGAGTGGGTACCACCTCTGTGTCCTGGACCTGCTTGCCGTCCCAAGTGGGTGGAGGCATCCCACCCACAAGGCTGGCAGTTTTATCCTCTTTGGAGTTGGGGAGCCAGTGTGAGACCTTCCTAAATGTAGAGACTGTCACCCCACTTACACCCTCACTCTTGATTCTCTGCAGCACTCCCCCTCAAAGCACTCTGGGGAATCACGAAGCTGGCCACTCCTAGCAATTCACTTTCTTTCTCACTTGTATTTTCTCTTTCTCTCTCCTTTTCTCCCTCTAAAGAATGAATTATATGTCTATGTGAAAGTGAAGTCACTCAGTCGTGTCTGACTCTTTGCAACCCCATGGACTGTAGTGTACCATGCTCCTCTGTCCCTGGGATTCTCTAGGCAAGAATAGTGGAGTAGGTTGCAAATTCTTTCTCCAGGGGATCTTTCCAACCCAGGGATTGAACCCAGGTCTCCCGCATTGCAGGCAGACATTTTAACCTCTGAGCCACCAGGGAAACCCTGTATATGTCCATCAGTTCAGTTCAGTTCAGTTGCTCAGTTGTGTCCAACTCTTTGCAACCCCATGAATCGCAGCACACCAGGCCTCCCTGTCCATCACCAACCCCTGGAGTTCATCCAAACTCATGTCCACCGAGTCAGTGATGCCATCCAGCCATCTCATCCTCTGTCGTCCCCTTCTCCTTTTGCCCCCAACCCCTCCCAGCATCAGGGTCTTTTCCAATGAGTCAACTTTTTGCATGAGGTGGCCAAAGTATTGGAGTTTCAGCTTCAGCATCAGTCCCTCCAATGAACACTCAGGACTGATTTCCTTTAGGATGGACTGGTTGGATCTCCTTGCAGTCCAAGGGACTCTCAAGAGTCTTCTCCAGCACCACAGTTCAAAAGCATCAATTCTTCTGTGCTCAGCTTTGTTTATAGTCCAACTCTCACATCCATACATGGCTACTGGAAAAACCATAACCTTGACTAGACAGACCTTTGTTGACAAAGTAATGTCTCCGCTTTTTAATATGTGGTGTATCAGACTTCCTGATTTGCTTGCAATGAATCATTCTTTCATCCCAGGGATAAATTCCCCTCGATCATGTAAGATCCTTTTAATGTGCAATCAAATTTGGTTTGCTGCTATTTTTTTTCTATTTCTGTGAAAATGGCATTGGAATTTTAATAGAGATTGCATTGAATGTGTCCCACTCTAGTATTCTTGCCTGGAGAATCCTTTGGACAGAGGAGGCTGGTGGGCTGCTGTCCATGGGGTCGCACAGAGTCGGACACGACTGAAGCGACTGAGCATGCATACATGCATTGGGGAAGGAAATGACAGCCACTGTAGTATTCTTGCCTGGAGAATCCCAGGGACAGAGNTGGACAGAGGAGGCTGGTGGGCTGCTGTCCATGGGGTCGCACAGAGTCGGACACGACTGAAGCGACTGAGCATGCATACATGCATTGGGGAAGGAAATGACAGCCACTGTAGTATTCTTGCCTGGAGAATCCCAGGGACAGAGACGCCTGGTGGGCTGCCATCTATGGGGTTGCACAGAGTCGGACACAACTGAACTGACTTAGCAGCAGCAGCAGAATTGAATATGTAGATTACTTTTGATAATACAGACATTTTAACCACACGTATAAGGTATCTACAATTTCTACTTACATTATTTTCAAGTTAAAATTTTAGAGTCACTTGAAAAGTTACCTGATTGCAAATTCTGGAGTTTTATAATCTTTTCACTGTTTTGTAGTTGTCTTGCTTTCACTTAGTTCAAAGGCAGTTGTNCAGGGGATCTTTCCAACCCAGGGATTGAACCCAGGTCTCCCGCATTGCAGGCAGACATTTTAACCTCTGAGCCACCAGGGAAACCCTGTATATGTCCATCAGTTCAGTTCAGTTCAGTTGCTCAGTTGTGTCCAACTCTTTGCAACCCCATGAATCGCAGCACACCAGGCCTCCCTGTCCATCACCAACCCCTGGAGTTCATCCAAACTCATGTCCACCGAGTCAGTGATGCCATCCAGCCATCTCATCCTCTGTCGTCCCCTTCTCCTTTTGCCCCCAACCCCTCCCAGCATCAGGGTCTTTTCCAATGAGTCAACTTTTTGCATGAGGTGGCCAAAGTATTGGAGTTTCAGCTTCAGCATCAGTCCCTCCAATGAACACTCAGGACTGATTTCCTTTAGGATGGACTGGTTGGATCTCCTTGCAGTCCAAGGGACTCTCAAGAGTCTTCTCCAGCACCACAGTTCAAAAGCATCAATTCTTCTGTGCTCAGCTTTCTTCACAGTCCAACTCTCATATTAATATATGACCACTGGAAAAACCATAGCCTTGACTAGATGGATCTTTGTTGGCAAAGTAATGTCTCTGCTTTTGAATATGTTATCTAGGTTGGTCATAACTTTCCTTCCGAGAAGTAAGCGTCTTTTAATTTCATGGCTGCAATCACCATCTGCAGTGATTTTGGAGCACCCAAAAGTAAAGTCTGACACTGTTCCCACTGGTTCCCCATCTATTTCTCATGAAGTGATGGGAAACACATATAATTAGAGAAGGAAAATTAAATCTAATGTTCATGCTTATTTACTCTCTGGACTCACCCTTTGCTGTTAATACTCTTACTAATTATGTCTTATACCATGAAGGAAGGGGTAAGAAATATTAATTGCAACTGGTAGGAGAAATAGGCACCCTTTTACTGAGCTTGAAATGCAATCACTTGACAAGCATTCATTGTGCACCTGCTGTGTGCCCTGACTAGGTGCCGGAAAAGACCTGGATCAGAGAGAGGAAGTCCTCTTGTCCTGCTGGCCAAGTGTCTGGTCAGCAGCCCCAGAAAAAAGGATGTATTAGCACTGAATCCAAACAAGCCCCCAGCGCTCACCCTCTTCATCCTTCCTGTCCCGAATCAGCCCCTTGATCCATCCCACCTCCTGCTTTCTAATCAGTCCCTGATCCAAAGCAGAACATTGTGACACAATTGTGTCAACATGGCTGGGTATTTTGTTTGCTCATTTGTTTGGGGGGAGGAGATGTTTTGAGACACAGTTACATCAGTGATCCTGTCCAAGTGTAAAATCAGCATTTTGCACAGTAAACATTTCCAATCTTTGTGTCTTCTCCATTTCTCCATCTTCAGCCTCTTTCATTAAGGCATAGTTTATTCTTTCTTTTTTTTCTCCTGTATTGTCTAAACTGGATCCTGTTACCTTATCTAGGAGTGGTGTTTTCTAAAACTCTATTCAAATGGAATTAGTCTCCATGGATATGTTCCCTGCTTTGGAGAGTCATTATAAAGTAGGTTAATGTTATTAAAAATAATTTATGTATGTTTCTCTGTCCTGATAGGATGGTTGGAAATTTGTTTGAAGCTTCCTTCTGGAATTTGGAGAGTCAGTTCATTTTGATGACACTGAAGTGTGAGTTGTGTGCTGAAATGGGGTAAGGGTTGAGTCTGGTTATTCCTGTCTGGTTGGAGGGGTAGGTCAGGATGATTTTTACTTTAGGAATTCCGAATTTGTAGGAATGGAGGAAATCTCTGGTACTTCCTGAGATGTGGCCCTGTTCAAGTCCTTAGCTTCTCAGTTTTCTTATCTGTAAAATGGTCATGACAGTACCTTCATGAAGATGAAGCCCAAGATTTTTAAACACTAATGAAGGGTCTAAAAATAAACTGTACTGAACTTAGCTCAGTCTTGCCTCACCTGGGTTATGAGGTATCCCGTCAGTGAAATCACGTGAGGCTGCACAACTTAGAAACAGAACGTCCCTGGTATAGGAAAATTTCAAGGGTCCCTCGTGCAGGCCAGAGAATCCATCCACAGCCCTGCAGGTGGGATCAAGGTTCCCACTGTCAGTCACTTGATGAAGAAGTTAGTCCAGGAAATGAACACTCAGAGAGAAGACTTAGATACTACTGAAAAGGGGAAATGAAAACCAGCTTTTCCTCTCTGTCCGTCCAGGGAGCATCTGGAGTCTCCACGTGGTCAGCGGGCCAGGAAATGTCCTGCAGTAGCAGCTGGGTGACCAGTCATTCTCTGCGCTACATTTCTCTTTCATTTCCTCCCAGCCTTCAGGGATGTCTCCTGTCCCATTTAATGGGAGAGTCTAGTTGTGCGGGAGAACAGGAAATAGTTTTCCACAATAATAAAGCTGGAGCAGAATAGGAAAGAATAAATACAAAGTATAATTATCATCATAGTAATGACTATCTAAGAATATTTATATAAAATTAATATATTAATTTTTGTATTTTTCTAATTCTGTGTAGAGAAAAATTCTAATTCAGTGGAGCAATTTGAAAGATTAGACAGCACACACTGGTGACAGCTGGAATGAGTGTGGGTCCATAAGGTCATTTAACTGTTAACGATTGTTTAATTTCAAGACACTTATTGTTGTGTGGAATAATTGCTTTGTTCTCCATTCTTTGTCTTTTCATCTCAATTCTCATGACAAGTACTTCCATGAGCATCATCAAACTCTGTCAGCAGAGCCTCTGGGATGTTACAAGATGACGGTGTTTGTTCAGAGAAAGCAGCAAACAGTTATGATCCTCTCATTTCATTCAAATTATGCCATTATTGCAAGATGTAGCACCAGCAACCCAAACTGTCTCTGACAGTCTCATATTTCTGCTGTTTAAGAAACAGCTGTCAAAGGGATATGGGTGAACTGAGCAACTGCCAAATTAGGGGGAAATTATATTTTTAATCAATCACTTGCCTAAATTTATGAAAGTTAATATTTGGTTTATCATTATCCAGACATAATACCAGGGCTTCCCTGGTAGTTCAGCTGGTAAAGAATCTGCCTGCAACACAGGAGAGCTCTCCCTGTTCGAATCCTGGGTCGGGAAGATCCCCTGGAGAAGGGATAGGTACAAAACATTCCAGTATTCTTCAGCTTCCCTGGTGGCTCAGATGGCCTGCAATGCAGGAGACCTGGTTCAATCCCTGGGTTGGGAAGATCCTCTGGAGAAGGGAATGGCTACCCACCCCAGTATTCTTCCATGGAGAATTCCATGGACAGAGGAGCCTGGTGGGCTACTCCACTGTCTCCCAGAGTATGCTCAAACTCATGTCCATTGAGTTGGTGATGCTATCTAACCATCCATCCTCTGCTGCCCTCTTCTCCACTTGCTTTCAATCTTTCCCAACATCAGGGTTTTTTCCAATGAATTTGTTCATTGAATTGGTTCACCAACGTGTGTATCACGTGGCCATAGTATCGGGGCTTCAGCTTCAGCATCAGTCCTTCCAATGGATATTCAGGACGGATTTCCTTTAGGATTGACTGGTTTGGTTTCCTTGCTGTTCAAGGGACTCTCAAGAGTCTTCTCCAGCACCACAGTTCAAAGGCATCAATTCTTCGGCTCTCAGCCTTTTTTATGGTCCAAGTCTCACATCCATACATGACTACTAGAAAAACTATAGCTTTGACTATACAGATCTTTGTTGGTGAAGTAATATCTCTGCTTTTTAATACACTGTCTAGGTTTGTCATAGCAAGTGTCTTTTAATTTCATGTCTGCAGTCACCATCTGCAGTGATTTTGGAACCCAAGAAAATAAAATCTGTCACTATTTCCACTTTTTTCCCTTCTATTTGCCATGAAGTGATGGGACTGGATAACATGATCTTCATTTTTTGAATGTTGAGTTTTAAGCCAGCTTTTCCACTCTCCTCTTTCACCTTCATCAAGAGGCTAATTAGTTCCTCTTCACTTTCTGCTATTATAGTGATATCATCTACATACCTGTGGTTGTAGATATTTCTCCCAGCAATCTTAAGATGAGTCAAAATAAATTTCAAGGCAAAGACTATAAGCAGAGATACAGAGAGCATTTTGTAGTAATAAAAAGGTCAATTCATCAAGATATATAACAGTATAAAATGTATATGGTCTTCAAAATCAGTACAAATATATACGGACTTCAAAATTTATGAGGGTCAAAAAGTAACAGTGTTAAAGAGAGAAATAGATATAGTTGGAGATTTTAACATCTCTCTTGCAGTAGCTGACAAAGTAGCCCAAAAAATTCAGTGAGGATATGGAAGATTTGACTAACACTATCAACAAACTTGACTTAGTTGGCATTACTGAGCAATGAAAGAATACACATTCATTTTTCAAGAACGTATGGAACACACACTAAGAGAGACCATATTCTCAGTCATAATGTATGTCTCAATAAATTTCAAAATATGGGAATCTTTAAAAACCACATTTTAAAATCCTGACAGAATTAAATTATAAATATCTAGATATCTAGAAAGTCTCCAAATACTTGGAGATTAAACCACACACCTCTAAATGACATATAGGTCAAAGAAGAAGCATAAGCAATAAGAAAACATTTGCACTGAGAGTTAATAATAAAAATGCAACACATCAAAAATTCAAAAAAAATCAACAATTCCACTAAAGTGTTAACTTTAAATGCATAACTTTTAATCTCAGATTATTGATTTGAAATCTTTCTTATTTCTGAACTTAAGTTTCTAGATGTCCTGGAAACATTTTCCAGGACCAGAAAAATGTGGATGAATTAAACCCAGATACACAGAAAGGAGGAAAGAAATAAAGATAAGAGCAGAAATTGAAGACATTTTTTAAAAATAGACAAATGATACAAAAGTTAACAAGGTAAATAGTCGATTCTTTGGAAAACATTGGTAACATTATCACTTAGCCACACCGGTCTCATCAGTTGAGAGTTAATCAGAGAATCTGAGCCAATCTTTAATCGTATAGAATATGGGATGTAGGAATTTGACCTTATGCAACTGGAAGAACTGGTTAAACTCTCCTTGAGGAGCAATGTTTCAGTGACTGAAGCCTACAGGGACTTCCATCAGGAATGAAAAGAGGACATGAAGTGAGAGAACCCAGGACTAACAGCGAGGTCATCTGGAACACAGGAGCACCACCTGCATTCGTCTTCACCGTTGCTAAGCATCAGTGTCTCAAGTGACCAACCACTGCTGCGCTTGCCTTGGAGCTGCATAAGTACTTGGACCAGGATTCAGTGATGCTGAAGTGGAGATCCAGCGGAGCCAAAGGACCAGTGGGCTGCTGTCCTTACTCATCAGATGGGTTGGCCAAGAAGCAACAAGGAGCAGGAGCTGACCAGTGCCTGCCTGCCCATGAACTGAGTGCTGTTTCCTTATGCCTTCCCAAATACATGAATTTCTGTTGGGCACAGCCATGACTCAGGAAAAAACTGGGAAACATCGTTTTGCCTAAATAGCCTGACACAGTCCATACCCTCACTGACTGAGAAAGCAAAGAGAGAAAATACAAATTGCCAATATCAACTCTGGGAGAGGGGACATGTAGATTTTATAGACACTTATAAGAAAAAGTTCAACCTTATTTGTTGTTTACCCTCAGAGTTTCCTACTTGTGTGTGCTCCTTGGAGAAAGGTTTACATTAAAAAAGAAAATCACACCAAATTATCCTGTTCATTTTCTTGGTGAATAAAACATTTCAATGCATTAAAGCAAAAACATATACAACAGATGAATTAGAGGATCAGGATTTATTTTGCATAAGAATTCTTCAGGGGACAGATTATGGACCTGTTTTGTGGAAGATCATTGTTTCATTGACAAGCTCAGGGACAAGAACAATGAAAGTTAAAACCATTAACCACTGCATATTAAAGATCTGTGAGAATGTAGATAGCATTTCTGAAATGAACACTGATGTGTCCTTAATACTTGCAAGAATTGCATGCAACCTTTGTTGTTGTTTAGTCACTAAGTTATGTCCAGCTTTATTGTGACCCCATGGACTCTAGCCCACCAGGCTCCTCTGTCTGTGGGATTTCCCAAGCAAGAATACTGGAGTATGTTGCCATTCCTTTTTCCAGAGAATCTTCCCAACCCAGGGATTAAACCCATGTTTCCTGCATTGGTAGGTGGCTTCTTTACCACCAGGCCACCAGAGAAGTCTGCATACAAACTTAGGATCCATTTATTGCCCCAAATGATCACCTCTGTACATGCCCCAGCTTCTTTGTTTCCTTATAATACAGGTTGTTTTCCTTTCCTAGTCAGGAATACATTACTGAACATGTTTCACTATGCAGAGCTTTTTGTGAATAGTAATCATGAGAAAGAAGCCCATGATTTAAGTTTCTGCTTTCTCTGCGCATCCTGAGAGAACAAAGGCTACAGAGAATGGCTTTCCCAGAAATATAGTGGGTCATCTTTAGAATATTATTTGTTGTACAACTTAGCATGTGCTGGAAGGTCATAATGAGAAGGGTAACCAAGACTTGGTCAATGACCTGCCACTCAAAACTCCCATTTGCCTCTATCTCTACAGCCAGAGCAGAACAATTAATTCATGCTGGGATATGGAGGTGCCTTCTCAGAGTCTTTACCTTTTTCAAAAATTACCTGGGAAAGTCAACTGTGGTACCAGTTTGGGATGGAAAGATTTCAAGCACTGGAGAGGCTGGGTTGGGAGAGATCTGGGGGCTGTGGGGAGAATTTTCAGACTTGAATCCTTCCTGTTTCCCTCCAGACTTCCTTCACTGTTTAGTGAGTCTCTTGAGTGTCAAATCTTTCATGCTGCTGCTGCTGCTGCTGCTAAGTCGCTTTAGTCGTGTCCGACTCTGTGTGATCCCATAGACGGCAGCCCACCAGGTTCCCCTGTCCCTGGGATTCTCCAGGCAAGAACACTGGAGTGAGGTGCCATTTCCTTCTCCAATGCATGAAAGGGAAAAGTGAAGAAGTCATTCAGTTGTGTCTGACTCTTAGCGACCCCATGCACTGCAGCCCACCAGGCTCCTTCATCCATAGGATATTCCAGGCAAGAGTACTGGAGTAGGATGCCATTGCCTTCTCCGAACTCTCTCATAGGCCAGGGTTAATGCCAGCCCTGACTGGAAATTTGATATCATTGGCTCTCTGATTAACTGGTTTTGTTTTTTGTTTTTTGGCATCATTTCTAACAAAACCCTTGTTTCTGACCTCAGATAGACCTGGGATGCTAGTTACTAGCATGATGGTGTTGGCTGCCACCTTCCATGTCTTCTGGAAGTAGCCAGAAGAACTTAGAATGTGGCTTTGTTCACACAGAAAGTACCCAAAACATCTCCAGAGGAAAGAGCTTCCCTGTAGTTACTGAGTTGTCCAGTCATCAGCCAGAGAAGAATGTTTATCACATATCAGAAGATGCCTGAAAGGACCTTAAAGAAAAATGGTTGTGCAAACACTCTATTGAGGATGCAGCCAGAATGATTTGATGAGCTTTCTCTTCCTCCTAGAATTAATTACAATTTTAAAGCCTGGCAGCTGGATTTTATATTGCAACTTTCTTCAATTAAATCTACATTCTTTTTTGGTCTTACTTCATGTCATCCCACTAATTGGTTTCAACATCTACTTGTGCCAATTGCCACCACGATCGTGTTTTTAAAAAATTAAAAAGCTATTCTGCTAAAAGAAAATTAAAAATGCAAATGTATCTTATTTCATATTGTCTCCTCATTTTCTCTGGAGATGAGTGCCAGAAGCTGGGGGGGTGGGGAGGGTGGGGGGATCATTAGTCAGCAAAATCCAGCAAAGCCCACAGCAGAATTAGATTTTAGCAGTGTGGTGGAGAGCATTATCAAGCTGGGATGGTTCTAGTGCCCTGGCTTCCTTTTCATTCAGCCAGTGCATGTTGAGCACCCACCATGCACCAGATTCTGTTCTAGACACTTTGAAATCTAAGCAGGGTCAGCAGAGTGTCCATAAGAGCAGTTCCCCACTTCCCAAAGATGGAAGAACCACTATTCACGTTCAAGATTCTATACTTCTGCTGACTTTTCCCAGACAGTTAAAATCATGGCAACATCAAGTGAGCAATCATTTACTCCACCACCTTCTTTCTGTTTTGAAAGTAATGGTAAGTCAGGGGGAAACATCAAAAGCATAACATAAACAAAGCATTGCTCTTACTAAACATCATTACAAAAAACTCTCTGGGAGAAGAACAGACTGGGTTACGTGGCTCTGAAGACCAAGTTGACACTGAAGTGCCTTGGATTTTTCTCTTTTTTTTTTGCCAACTGCTGATGTTATAAAGGCTTATAAGCCCACTGTGTACAGAAGAATGTAGTCAATGGCTTTTAAACAAGAAAGGGATCTGAAATGGCTGAGTCCATCTGGTTGTCTCTGGTGGCTCAGACAGTAAAGAATCCACCTGTAATGCAAGAGACATGAGTTTGATACCTGAGTCAGGAAACTCCCCTGGAGAAGAGAATGGCTACCCACTCAAGCATCCTTGTCTGGAGAATTCCATGGACAGAGGAGCCTGGAGGGCTACAGTCCACAGGGTCCTAAAGAGTCAGTTACCACTCAGTCACTTACACTTTCACTTCAGAGGCTCAAAGGGATGCCTTTAGGCCACTTGGGGGAGCTGTGCAGTGTGGTTCTGGAGGCAGAGACACTGCAAAATATCAGTTCAAACTCCCGCCTCAACCAGAGGGGTCTCCTTTCATTTGTCTTATGGGTCACTCTCCTCTGGGAGATGCTATATATGGAGAAGACTACCTATCTTTGAAAGTAATTGAAACCAGTAGCCTGAAGCCTGCTCCAGCATGCTGGAGAGTCTTGCTGATGAAGTATTCTGTTTTGGACCAACATACTTTGAAATAACAAACATTTTGTTGAATGACAAAGTTAAGACCCCGGTTGCGGTTGACACTGTCAGGTTGGTTTCTTGTGTTCCAGGTCTGGCATCTGTTCTCAGCTCTGGAGGGTTGTGCAAAGGCAAAGTTCCCCAGCAGTAGAAGGACACTCTCTCCTTGCCTGTGGTTCTTCAACCCCCTCTCATGCGAGGAAGCCAAGCCGGCATAACCCACCCAGAGATACTTCCAGACATTCAAGTCCACATTTCCACGCAGCTCTGCATAATGTAAGCTAGGCTTAGCTTACTTAAAAATAGACACTCTGTGGTTGGATAACACACTGCTTTTATTGCTGCCATAAACCAGGATTCAGTGGATGGAGCGCTTAACTGTTATTCTTCTTGCTCGTTCTTTTTCTCAAACCATGAAACAGTCAAGGATGCTTTCAGGGAAGTTAATAACAATGTGCATCTAATGGGTCTTGCAAAATGTTTGCTTTATGGTGATGGATAAAGCCATTTTGGAACAATTCCTGCATAACCATGACTCTTGGGTGTCTTCCCGGGTAGAGCCTAGAAGTGAAGTAAAGCCACCCAACCCTCCAACAGAAGCATGAGCCTACACAGAAATTAGAAACCCAGCTTCCCTTTATTGACTATCTAGCCTAAGTCAGAACGTCTGTAAATGGCATCTGCTGTTCTCATTTTACAGATAGGAAACTGAGGCTTAGTCAAGTTATATACAAGGTGCTGAACGTTCACATCAAGTTTGGCCTGATCTAATCTTTTCTCAAGCTACAACTCAGTTTGCACACCTCCAGTGATGGGGAACTCACTGCCTTGCCTGCAATGAACCCCTTGTGCTGAACAAAACAGACAAATAAGAAGCACTTTGTGTTGAAATGAACTGCTTTATTCTCCCTTTCCTATTTATGCCTTTTTGCCCAGAGACTTCCCTTCATTTTTCCTAATCGTAAGTGACTGTTTCATTTCAAATTGTAAAAGAGAATCAGCAGAATGATCAAAGTTGCAGAGCAATCCTACTGATGTGAGTCAAACACATTTATTATGCAACCAAAGATGCCATCCCTAGCTGGTTTTCTCAGTTTCTAGTCCTAAGATCTCTAACAGGAACATCACTAGAAGAAAACATGGTCTATAGCTAAGATGGATGAAACTGCAATTTGTATTGACTTTGGTAAGACAACCAGTTAATTACATCTTTAATTACCTGGTCCCAAGGGTTATGCTTGGATTAACTAGCTTTGGGGTTTTCTCTCCTCTGAGATACTCTCTCAACTGATTTCTATTGATTTTACAAGGATCAATAGATAAATGTGCATCTATAAGTAATTAATAATGCTTCTTTAGGTTAGAGGATTCAATAATTTAAGAGAATAAGGCATTTCACTGCCAGTATCATTGACAGCAGTGGTCCTCAACTAAGGATGACTTTGTCCCGGGGAATATTTGGCAATGCCTAGAAACATTTTGGGGGCTTCCCAGGTGGATCAGTGGATAACAAATATGCCTGCAATGCATGAGACACAGGAGATGTGGCTTCAACCCCTGGGTCTGGAAAATCAGAGCAGGGCATGGCAGCCCACTCCAATATTCTTGCCTGGAGAATCCCCAAGGACAGAGGAGTCTGGTGGGCTACAGTCCATAGGGTCNGAAACACTAATTCCCTGTATCTCAGAAGGTGACCTTTTAAGAAATAGGGCCATTTCAGTTGTAATTCAGTTCAGCTCAGTTCAGTCGCTCAGTTGTATCCGACTCTTTGCGACCCCATGAATCACAGCACGCAGGTAATAGTAATTAGAAAAGTTCATCCCTGAGTAGTGCCCCTAGTCCAATATGGCTAGTGTTGTTATAAAAAGGGGAAATTTGGAGACAAGGAAGCACACAGAGAACCATGTGAAGATGAAGGCTGAGAAGGCTGGCATCCGCAGGTGTCAAGACAGTCAAAGCTAGCTAGTTACACCTTGAAAGCTGGTAGAGGGGCTTGGAGCAGATTCTCTATTCCAGCCCTCAGAAGAAATCAAACCTGATGACAGCTTGGTCTTTGGCAAAAGTCTGGGCTCATGTTGCAGTCATGGTGGATGGTTGGAGACAAGGGAAGGGGCGGGGTAGAATTTGAGGACTCAGAATGGTGAAGACACTGAGAGGGAACAAGATCCTCTAGAGCTTCCTTAGGCTCTGAGAGGAGGTGGGGCTTTGGAGGACTGAATGGGCAGTTGGAGCCTGAGTCCTGTTCCCATGTAGCACGTTGGTATTGGGGTGTGGGTGGGGCTTAGGCAGGACTTCCCATGGGAATGAAAAAAGAAGTGAGCTTCCTGGTCCCAGCAACGTTCTCTGCACTAAGCTCCACAAGGAAGCTTTGTCCTCAAGGGCACCTCAGTGCACCCCTTAAATAAGGAATATAATTCAAAGTCAAAAGACACCTCTGATGAATGTTCTGGACTCTGCCATGTCTTCTAACCCTGGGTACAACCCACAGGAAGGAAATGAGGGCCCCTGTCCCATAAGCAAGACTGAATTTCCTGCCAGTCTGGTTGGTGGGAGCTCAGAGCCAATTAAAGTTGATTTAGGAGAACACACTGTAACATTGCACGGATAACATGTGCACGGATATAAGGTAACATTCAAACCCACTGCACATTCACCAATGCAAACAAGTTGTGCTTTCAGCTCTTGCACACGGAGGTCCAACAGGCTGAAGTTCCCAGGCCCATTCTTCTCCCAACTACCTTGCCTCCTCTGACCCTGCAGGTTCTATGGAAAGACACACTTCTTCCCATAAACCTCAAACAGAAGTTAATTTAGGTGATTCCTGAAGTGCTACAGATCTGCTCCGAATCACTGGGACAGAATAGGAGGGCAGAAGGGAGATGAAAATGAAGCCCCCCAAAATGGAAGACAAGAAGAAGAAAGCTGATTTGCCAAGCCACCCTCCAGCGTTCTCCAGGGCCTCTCTAGCACTCCAGGAGGCCAGCTCAACTCCATGGTCTATTTCTGGCTTCCCCTCACAGACCTGGGTGCCTGTCAGACTGGATGATGGCCCACAGCTCACGGCACTGTCACATTTGCCATCTGCAAACAGAAGGGACTGTATTTCAGCTGGGGACAGGGAGAACTCAGGATGTGTGGCAAGGAAAAATGGAATGCAGTGGAGGAGAAAACTCCATTACGACCTCTCCAAGGAGCTGGGATCATCCATCTTCCTCTTCTGGTTGTCAGTGGGCATCTCTGCCCCCAGCTTCCATCGTGTCTCTGAAGGAGAAAAAAACACAGCACACATATTTCCCTCTTTTAACTGCAGAATTAAAAGGATGTGTGATAAAGCCCTACATGAATCTCACAACCTAATTTTTTAACCTCATCAATATCATGTCCTCCCCATTGGGGGGTGGGGGGGAGTCCACTTCTTTTCACAAGACCTCACCTCGAATTGTAGCTTCTTTACTTTTCATGGCTGTGTTCTATCCATTAAGAGTCTTAACACAGACACTTTATGCCTCAAATTATCTACTGAATTATCTACTGTTCAGCTCAGTTCGGTTGCTCATCATGTCCGACTCTCTGCGACCCCATGAATCACAGCACGCCAGGCCTCCCTGCCCATCACCAACACCCGGAGTTCACTCAGACTCACGTCCATCAAGTCAGTGATGCCATCCAGCCATCTCATCCTCTGTCGTCCCCTTCTCCTCCTGCCCCCAATCCCTCCCAGCATCAGAGTCTTTTCCAATGAGTCAACTCTTCGCATGAGGTGTTATCTTCCCCCTAAACCCACAAGCTTTAACCAGGGGATTTGATCTTGGATTCAAAAGAGAAATCGAGATGAAATGGTTCTAAGATAAGAACTCGACTAATGACTGTGTTTTATTTTATTGCTTGCTTCTTAAGTTCACTTCCCCAGAGATGGAGCCCAGTGGAAGAGAGCCCCAAGCCAGAGCACGGAGCCCAGTGTGCCGGTGAGGCATGGCCGACCGTAAGATGGGTCACAGGCAATTCCTGTGACAAATTAAAGCTTGTGACTAAATCTTTTTCCTAACAAACAGTCGAGGTTATCCTTCCAAAGAAATTGGTTTCACTTGCATTTCTGATATGTGCTCTTGAGTGGAAGAGAAAAGAGTCAAGGGCCCTTCCATCATCTCCGCTCTTCCTTGGCTCAGGACATGCCTTTATGGACACCTGTCAACAAAGATGGTAGTTAGATAGGGTTATCAGAAAAAAGCTGTTTAGGTTTTTCTTGGAGTCCAGGTAAACCCACAGGGGTGCATTTAGAGTATGACGCCATCTGTCTCCTGTCTTATGACAGAGTTACTGGACTGGGACTTGCTTTGCTCTCCAGAGCCACCAACGTCTCTGTGTCTCACTTTACACTTCTTAAAGGTGACCATATCACGTGACCTCCCTCACAGGGTGCTCGCCAAGAGAAAATGACCTGCAGAAGATACACAATTGCTAAGTTTCAAGTGATGGGCTTTCTAAACTAGCAAGTAAACTGGCTACAGAGCAAAAGCTTTGGAGTGGTGTCCGGAAAAACAGTGGATGGTGCTGAATGCCACTTGTATGGGTGACAGAGGGACCCAGAATGGCTTCTGGGTGTCTAAAGGGTTCTGGAGATCTTGGAGGAAAATGCACCTTTAAGTTGGGAGGCAAAGGTTTGAAGTTATTGCCAAGACATATGAGGCAGCATTTCATCTTTACTGCTGCACTGACTTCTGCCACAAGCATGTTTTAATAGTGAACTCAGTAGTAAGGGGGCCATTTGTCCAGGTGAGCACCTTATATCATGGAGTAGCTGTAAATGGGATCTTCTTTCATAGTCAGTGTCCTGATTAGCAGGATAACATATCTGGTCATCCTACCCAGTAGGACCCTTCAAAAACCATTCATTTAAGAGTCATATCTGATGGATGCTTCGAAGACTGTACATTACACTCTTGGCAAATGACACACTGTATTAAGCGGGACAAAATAGGATGATCTGTGTATTTTAGAGTCAAGTGCTACTTTATGTAGAAATGCAGGAGTTCTCGGCCTCAGCACTGTTGACATTTGAGCTGGATAAAAATTCTTTGCTGTGGGGTCTGTCTTGTGCACTGTAAGATATTAAGCTGCATCCCTGGCCTCTTCTTGTTAGATATCAGTAGCACTCTCCTCCCCGGCTCCGTTTGTGACAGCCAAGAATATCTCCAGACATTGTCAAAGCCATCGGGGAGGTAAAGTCATCCCCATTTGAAAACCACTGATGTGAAGATTCTTACAATAGGATTTCATGCACAAATCTGAGTAGATTCAAGCCTTAGATAGTCATGACTAGCTGAAATAGCACCTGACTTTAGGGGATGAAGGGACTGACTTCAGAGGGGTTTCCCAGGTGGCGCTAGTGGTAAAGAATCTACCTGCCGTTACAGGAGATGCAAGAAACTCAGGTTTGATCCCTGGGTCAGGAAGATCCCTTGCAGAAGGAATTGGCAACCCACTCCAGTATTCTTGCCTGGGAAATCTCATGGACAGAGGAGCCTAGCAGGCTACAGTCCATGGGGTCACAAAGGGTTGGACACAACATAGCACACAAACAGAGGATGAGAAACACTTACCTTTAGGGCTTAGAAGAATCTTGAACTCAAGATTCAGAATCACACAATTGGATTTGATGTGACTCTACTACTTACTACGTAGCTTTGTGTAAATTACTCAACCCTTCTCAGCCTCAGTTTTCTCATTTGTAAATAGATTTAAAAAAAAAAATTCTATCTCGAAGGTACTTAGGATTAAAAGAGACATGGCATACAAAGCATTTTAATCCAATAATATTGTAACCATGATGATGGTTGCTGTTAACTGTTATTGTTATTAGACATTGTACGTCTGTTAAGTTGCTTCAGTCGTGTCCAAGTCTTTGCAACCCATGGACTGTAGCCTGCCAGGCTCCTCTGTCCCTGGGATTCTACAGGCAAAAGTACTGGGCTGGGTTGCCATGTCCTGCTCCAAGGGACCTTCCCAATCCAAGGATCAAACCCACGTCTCTTGCATCTCCTGCCTTGATAGGCAGGTTCTTTACCACTAGTGGTACCTGGGAAGCTCTATTAGACATTGGACAGTCATAGGGTGGCTGAATGGGCTGCTCTATTCTGGAAGGTACTGTGGACAAGGCAATTTTTCTTAGGAATAAGCCCTTTGAAAGAAAAATAATTATACATTAAATAGTTGGACCTGTCATATAGTTCTACTGGAGACCTGCTTTCCAGGTATCTGATTCGGTCAACAAGTGGGTACATGTTTGTTGTATTAAAGGATTCTTGAGACTCATGGTGCATAAGCCTCAGTTTAGCTTGGCCCCTGTGGCACAACCCTACCTCTCCCCAAATCTAGCCTAAGTCTCAACCAGGGAGACAGTCACTGAGACCCTTTGTCACACACAATGTCTCATGCTCCAGGTGATAGTCCTGTATCAAAGTCTACTCCAGACTGGGATATGCCAAGAGGGCATGAGCCATTTGTGGTCCCAGGAGAGTCTCTGAAACTCAACTTATCATGACCAATCCTGCACTTTGCCTTTATACCTAGTTGTGCTTATAAATTGTTTACTTAACCCTTTCTGAACATTGACATCTTCACCTGTAAAATAAAGACAGATAATGCCTACTTCTCAGGTGACCATGAATATTAAATAAGCTCATCGGCATGGCACCTAGGCATAGTAAAGCCTTACATGTACCTGTCATCCGTCTGCCTCTCAGATGCTCATGGATGTGAAATGAAGCAGTGCTGACCAGTGCCCGCTGTGCCCTTCCCACCCCTTCCCTCACCCCTCGGTCCTTACTCCTTTAACACCCTCACTGCAGCATTTGCTGGGGACCCTGGGGTGCCTAGATTGAGCTTCTTTGTCCTTTCCCAGGTGAGTGGAGGAGCAGAGAGAAAAGGGGCAGCGGGGCGAGGTTCACCACAGCTCCAGCCTGAGCACCAAGAAGGCCAGTTTGTGAGAGAGGCCTTGCAGGTGGGAGACGCCCTCCCTGCTGATTGAAGATCCCACCTCACTCATATATAAAGCAGGAAGGAAAAGGTATTATCTTAACGTCAGGGCCAACATAGCCAATAGGAATGGTGCCCAGGGCCAATGGAACTTTTAAGGACCTGTGTGTGTGTTAATCACTCAGCTGTGTCCGATTCTTTGCAACCCCATGGACTGTAGCCCGCCAGGCTCCTCTGTCCATGGAATTCTCCAGGCAAGAATACTGGAATGAGCTGCTGTTTCTCCAGGGGATCTTTCTGACCCAGGGAGTGAACTTGCATCTCCTGTGTCTCTTGCGCTGCAGGCAGATTCTTTACCTCTGGGCCATCAGGAAAATCCCAGTCATAAAAATAATTACATGTATATAAATACAAATATATATAAAGATAGATAGATGAATGAATGAGGTAGCCCATGAAAGTAAAAGTGCTGAGGGCCCACTGAAGTCATATGTCCCTGCTTCACAGATCAGCGTTCAGTTGGTCTCAGGAAGACCTTATGATTGGCTTGAGGGCTTGATGCTTATTTGGGAGTTATTTGTGGGGCCCTAAAATCACTTTCCTTATTTCTCTCTCAGCTTATCCTAAAGTTGATTCTACTAGTAAACTTTGTGCAAGTGGAGTTTAAGTGAAAAAGAAGCTGAACAAGAGCCAACTTCCAGCTTGACACAAGCGATGCCAAGTCAGAAACACAGTCTAAAAGGAGGATCCGGCGCCAGGGTGGCGGCCTGGAGACGCTGCACCATCAGTGACTTGAGGTAACGGTTGGAAAGGCTCTAAACTTGGGGATTCAGTGACTATCTTATTCAAACAACAAGGGTGGTGTGGTCCTACCCAGCATCGAGTCACATGTCACAAACACCCTATCCCCCTTCTTCTCTGCTTGTGACTTTCACAGTGGATTCTCTACTTCCTAATGTATTTCTGTATAACAAGAAGGCATCCCTGAGTGAATTATCCCCCGTGGACATCCTCAATGATCCTCATGAAGACCAACGCTCTCCTTGGGCTGGGATGGAAGCCAGAGAGAGGAAGCCCTGAAGCCCAAGTGAGCAATGGTTCCAACCTGCAAACTGCAGGAGGACTGCAGCACTAACTCGTGACTGCAAAGGCTGCTGGGTGGGCAGTGGGCAGTGACCGCTAATGAGCTTCTTCTGGGACTGATGGAACTTTCGGAGTTAGATAGTGATGATAGTTGCACAATCTTGCAAATATTAAAAAACAAAACAAAACAAAAAACCCCTCTGAATTAAAAAAAAAAAAAAAAGGAAAGGTGGGACAAGCCCAGTGCAGACTTTAGAAATGGCAGGATGCGTGGGGCCTTCACAGTATCCATAAGCTCCATCACTTTCCTTCTGTAGCTCTGCTCTGCTTTGGGTGGGTGGTTCTGTTAGGCCCCAGAAAGGCCTATTCTTGGGAAACGTCGCCTCACAGATCACCAAGACTCGAATTCGATGCAAAAAGCAAGAGGGTTTATTAAACCGGCGCGCCGGGGTTCGAACTTCCTCGAAAGGAGCGAACGAACCCCGACTTCAGTTACAAAACAGTTTTTATACACTAAAGCTGCAAGCAGGTATAGGAGGGGCGAAGACACTCTGAACAAACCGATTGGTGGACATAGCTTGACTTTTACAGAGACAGGTCTGGAATTACATCAAGTCTGAGGAGGTTGATTAACCTCCTTGCGGCGGTTAGCCAATTCCTGAAGGAATAATGCTCTAGGTAATCTTTAACAGGAGAAAACAATTACCCGGGGGGTCTCTTGTGAGGACCAGGCAACTAGGCTATAAGTCATCTGATAGGGAACAGGTCCTTTTTCCATGAGTCATGGTTCGCCTCTTAAATCAGAACAAAGGATTGCTAATAATTTTTAACTTTTTCCCTTCAGTTCCACACTTAGACCACCTCTCCCTGGGCTGGGGGTCAGGGTGGGGAGGGTTGCAGTGCGATTCCTGCAGCCCCAGGCTTACACATCCTCCCTGCTCTGTGCTCTCCCTCAAGCCCAAAGACGGGTTCTCTTAACATTGCAGAGAATTTTCCAGGGCTTGACTGTTCCCGTGGCCCCTTTCCCTGAGTCAGACATTGTGGCCGGAAGTAGAATTTGCTGATTGCCTTAAGCCTGAGACACATACCCACCCATCCCACTCACTGGGGAGTGGGGAGGGGAGGGCGGGACCGGGAGCCAG
>SJYV01021875.1:220456-252205 GCA_006410875.1 Neotragus pygmaeus | reverse complement strand
AAGGAGCGAACGAACCCCGACTTCAGTTACAAAACAGTTTTTATACACTAAAGCTGCAAGCAGGTATAGGAGGGGCGAAGACACTCTGAACAAACCGATTGGTGGACATAGCTTGACTTTTACAGAGACAGGTCTGGAATTACATCAAGTCTGAGGAGGTTGATTAACCTCCTTGCGGCGGTTAGCCAATTCCTGAAGGAATAATGCTCTAGGTAATCTTTAACAGGAGAAAACAATTACCCGGGGGGTCTCTTGTGAGGACCAGGCAACTAGGCTATAAGTCATCTGATAGGGAACAGGTCCTTTTTCCATGAGTCATGGTTCGCCTCTTAAATCAGAACAAAGGATTGCTAATAATTTTTAACTTTTTCCCTTCAGTTCCACACTTAGACCACCTCTCCCTGGGCTGGGGGTCAGGGTGGGGAGGGTTGCAGTGCGATTCCTGCAGCCCCAGGCTTACACATCCTCCCTGCTCTGTGCTCTCCCTCAAGCCCAAAGACGGGTTCTCTTAACATTGCAGAGAATTTTCCAGGGCTTGACTGTTCCCGTGGCCCCTTTCCCTGAGTCAGACATTGTGGCCGGAAGTAGAATTTGCTGATTGCCTTAAGCCTGAGACACATACCCACCCATCCCACTCACTGGGGAGTGGGGAGGGGAGGGCGGGACCGGGAGCCAGCTGAGGGAGTTGACAACCTCAAGCAAACCACAGGCAGTGAGAGTAGGGGGCGGGTGGATGGCTTCCTAAGGGTAAATGGAGCATTTTTACCAAAAGCAGCAAGGGAGATTAGGCAAAAAACAAAAGAGATTGAATAAGCAGCTTAGTGACCTTGAATTCGTCTCTATGCCTTAGTTTCCCCATACCTGCCCCCGCAGGAAGTGGTAAGGCTCACACGAGTTAAATGACCGAGCATAGCACAGGGACAGAGGGGCCTGGTGGGCTGCCGTCTATGAGGTCGCACAGAGTCAGACATGACTGAAGTGACTTAGCAGCAGCAGCAGCAGCAGCAGCAAGCACAGTGCTGTGTTATTATCATCTGCACATATCATCTGTTCTTAAATTTCTATAATGAATGCCAGCTACTTACTTCCTCACCAGAGTGCATCTTTCCTTAGTTGTCAGCAACTTTTGAATGTTTTTTAGCAAAAGCCCGTCAGCTCTTGATTTTTGGCGTAAAATGACTACAAAGCATGTTGCCAATTTCTACATGAGACGGAAGTGACCATCACAGCCTCAATAATTGCTGCAAGAGTACTAGGGTGGAGCTATATTCCCGGCCAGCCTTTCTCCTAGGTCTAAATTCCAGGCATTCTTGGGACTTTACCACCTGGTGGTTCAGGGGTTAAGAAGCTGCCTTGCAAGATGCAGGGTTTGATTCCTGATGGGGGAAATGAGGCCCCACTTTTCTAGGCTATTCTTGGAGGCCACTGGTGGTTCACTGTTTCTAAAAGGAAAAAGCAGCCTTTTGTGATTCTCACTGATACTAGGGTCTTTCTTTCCCCCACTGGCGGCTCAAGCCAGAGGAAAAAAAAAAAAAACAAAAACAAACAGGCAGAACTCTGGGTCTATATATGTCACATTGCATTAGTGCTTATTTCTAGAGACAAATGGCTCCATTAAACACTGGGAAAGCCTTCTCATACCTGGACAGCCAGCTGAAAATATTTAAATTGAATTTCACTCTCATAGCAGAAATCCATCTCTATAATACAGTCCCCAAAACTACTTCAAAGGGTTTTGTGTGCACAGTTTCTGAGATTCGGTGATAAGAAATGATTACTTTGTGGGAGGGGGGCACTGGAGAAGATTATTTCATTAGCTTTGTCAGCTTTGGCATGAGGTGACATTATGAAAGGAATTAGCAGCTCCATGGACTATTCAGGGTATAAATAAATATTTTAATATAATTTGGAAGACACTGCAATAAGGTTCAGCCTGGATAATCCACTCCTTTCATTATGATGTGCTTATGGTTGAAATTCAAATATCTGAAAAATCAATGAAATAGTCCTACTCATTTTAAGAGAGAAAATATACATGACAATTTTCAAACAAGGATTTATACAGGTGCAGCTGACCTCAAGGCCCAGGCAGTGTGGGGGGCTGGGTTAGAGCCCTCTCGGCAGTTTCTGGGGCCCGATGTTGGAGATGGCTTCTAGTTACCCAGACCACAAAGTGGGAACCAGGGGTATTTATGTTCCATCCAGACCTGACCCAGTGGGCCAGGGAAGATAGGGGGCAAGTAACCCCTAAGCTCTAAAAATCCCCCAGAAATTCATTGAGAATCCTTTGCAGGGCTTCCTTGGGAGCTCAGTGGTAAAGAATCTGCCTGCCAATACAGGAGACACAGGTTCAATTGCTGGTCCAGGAAGATCCCACAGACTGTGGATAGCTAAGTCCATGTACCACAAATACTGAGTCTGAGCTCTCAAATCCGGGGGCCACAACCACTGAAGCCCCCGCATGCTCTGCAATGAAGAGAACTTACTCCCTGCTCACTGCAACTAGAGAAAAGCTCGAGCAGCAATGAGGACCCAGCACAGCCAAAACAAAAAACTCCTAATAACTACCTAACTAAATAAAAAATTTTAAAGAATGCATACAAGTTATTAATTTTTTTTTCTAATTTTTTTTAACACCAAAAACATTTTGTATTGGGGTATAGCCAATCAATAAGGTTGTGATAGTCTCAGCCACAGCAGACAAACTATTATATATAAAAAAAGAAGAATCCTTTGTGAGGATGGATGAAAGAAGTATATTTTCACCATATCAGGGCTGAGCAGATTCTAAGCCAGCTACCACCATCTTCACCCCTTCTCCCCACGGTGATCCAGGGAGAGGGTCTCTAACCTGCTTCCTGCTAGAAAATTACATCCCTTTCTTACTAGGAGATCTTAGGCAAGTTCTCTTGTTCCACTGAGCCTCAGTTTTCTCATCTGTAAAATTCAGATGCTTCCTCAGGATGTGCTCTGAGGACTGAATGACATGAGGAACCTGAAGCACCGAATACAGCAACGTAGAGTCTGGCGCCCGCAGCTTGTCCCCACCCCTTTCCTCCTTTCTAACACAGAGGAAGGAAAGGATTCTTAACTCCTCTTTAAATAGCAATAACAGACTGTCACGGGTTACACATTCCTGTTTGTTGTAGGGTTCTAAGAAGCTGAGAAGTATGATCTTCCCAGGAGAATTAGACTCAATTTTTTTTTTTCTTCTTACTTCTTATTTTCTGTGTAATCCTTGATAAGCCCCCCTGGGCGATCTGGTTCCTGGTTACTCGGACCAGCTGGTCCCCACACTGCCTCCCAGCTCTGTCATTAGCCGCATTCATAGCCGAGGCTCTGTAGCGTGAAACTTCCAGGGATCGTTTGCATGAAACTTGTCCTTTTTTCCAGAAACATCTCCCCCATGCACACAACCACATGGAGTCCCTTACATTATTACACAGCCTGGCTTACCCTGGCCAGCAAGGATTCTTCCAAGTACATGACCCAAACAGGTGAATCCAAGTCCAGCTCCAATCAAAACAAAAAAAAAGGCAAAACAAAGTTCATCTCCATCAGTTGTTTTGGAATTGAAAAAGAGCCTCAGGAAACAATGAAACTTAGCTCAAAGCTGCTGACAGCCATCTTGCCAGCAATCTGGTAGGAAAAGGGGCTGCAGCGAGAGAAAGAAAAAAGCCAACAGAGAGAGAAAGAGAGAGCAAAGGTGCAGGGAGGGTGCTGAGTCTAGCCAGCACTTGACTTTCTAATTCAGTTCCACCAGATGCCTGCCTGCATCACTCTCCTCCTTATAGTTTGGGTATTTCTTTCCTTTGGGTTTAATGAGCCAAAGAATTTTCTTTTGGCCGAAGTTAGTTTGAGTTGAATTTCTGTCCCTTGCAACCAAAATTCCTGATTTGGAGCACCATTTTAATTTGATCTAAACATCCCTCATCTTTATTTGGGATGACATGGGGTTGTTTCTTTGTATGGGTTTTTATGTTTACATTTTATTTTATTATGATAAGGACATTTAAAATAATATCTAACTCTTAACAATTGTCTAAGTATACAACATGGTTTCCCTGGTGGCTAAGTGGTAAAAAAAAAAAATTGCCTATCAATGTAGGAGATGAGAGTTTGATCCTTGGGACCAGAAGATCCCCTGGAGGAGGAAATGGCAACCTGCTCCAGTATTCTTCTCTGGAGAATTCCATGGACAGAGAAGCCTGTACCTGAGGTGGCAAAGACTTGAGTTGGCAAAGACTTAGCAATCAATGCAAAGAAATAGAGGAAAACGACACAGTGAGAAAGACTAGAGATCTCTTCAAGAAAATTAGAGATACCAAGGGAATATTTCATGCAAAGGTGGGCTTGATAAAGGACAGAAATGGTATGGACCTAACAGAAGCAGAANTTCAACAGCAGGAATGCTATTAGATCTAAGCAATTAGGAAAACTGCTGTTCCATTTCCTCAACTGTGCAGAGAAAGAGTTTAGATTAACAAAGCTTAACTTGCCCAACCCCCTGCAATAAAGCCAGTTATTAAGGCTAGATCACTTTAAGTGGCTTGGAGACAAGTAATATTTGGTACAAGTCCTTTCACATCTTTATTTTAAAGGCCACACATAAGCAATTTAAATCTATCTTTCCAACGACCACCTCATGGCCCCTACACAGAATCTCTTTTCCAAAACTGTGCAGGCCTATGTGTTCCCCTCAACAACATAGGACAGCAAAGGCTACTTCCTCAGCATATCAGTGATGGGGTGAATGCTAAGGAACATAGGGGTTTTAGCTTATTGCCAATGGGCTCTTTCTACCAATTATCTTAATTATATACATTCAATAATTAAAGCAAGGGAAACCACTCAGAAGCTTTTTACATGTAACACTTGCCAGCAAGAGTTTTTCAGGCCTATGGACTTACATGTTCCCAGTAATAAATCCCCAAATAAAATTAAGCTGTTAGTTTTCATAAATAAGTGTATTAAAATTATATTAATATAAATCTATTTAAATTATAAAAATTAAAATCATAACAAAGAAGTGAAACATAAAAATTTCATAATCCATANGAAGGACTGATGCTGAAGCTGAAACTCCAATACTTTGGCCACCTCATGTGAAGAGTTGACTCACTGGAAAAGATCTTGATGCTTGGAGGGATTGGGTGCAGGAGGAGAAGGGGACGACAGAGGATGAGATGGCTGGATGGCCTCACCAACTCGATGGACATGAGTTTGAGTAAACCTTGGGAGTTGGTGATGGACAGGGAGGCCTGGCATGCTGTGATTCATGGGTCACAAAGAGTCAGACACAACTGAGCAACTGAACTGAACTGAACTGAACTGACTAACAATTTCACTTTCACAATGTATTATCAACTGATCTTCGAAAGGGGTGTCAAAAATACACAATGGAGAAAGGATAGTCTCGTCAATGAATAATTTTGGGAAAACTGTATATTCCTTTGGAAAACAATGAAATTGAGCCTTATATCTTATTCCATCAAAAAAAAAAAGAATTCAAAATGAATAAAGACTTAAAGATAAGACCTGAAATTGTAAAACTCCTAGAAGAAAACAGGGGAAAACTTTCTTGACATTGATCTGGACACTGATTTCTTGGATACGACATCAAAAACACAGATAACAAAAGCAAAAATATAGTGGAACTATATCAAACTGGAAAGGGAACCGTCAATAGAGTGGAAAAGGTCACCTTTGGAATGGAATAAAATAGTTACAAACCATATATCTGACAAGGACTTCATCTCTAAACTATATAAGGAACTCCTATAACTCAAGAAAAAATCAACAAAAGCCCTTAATAAATTGATTTTTTAAATGGACAAAAGATTTGAATAGACATTTCTCCAAAAAAAGACATACAAATACCCAAGAAGATGGGGAATTCCCCGGTGACTCTGCCTTGCAATGCAGGGGATGGGTGTTTAATCCCTGGTTTTAGAACTGAGATGTCACTTGCCGTGGAGCAACTAAGCCCATGCACCACACAGGGAGGCTGGCGCTGAAATGAACGATCTGCATGACATAATGAAGATCCTGCAGCAACTAAGACCTGATGCAGGTCTTTGTTTATAAATAATACGTAAAATTTTAAGATGGCCAAGTACATGAAAAGATGCTCAAGGTCACTAATATTCATCTTCATGGAGCTGCACATCAAAACCACAGTGAGATATCATCTTACACTTACTAGGATCAGTTCAGTTCAGTTCAGTCANTACGTAAAATTTTAAGATGGCCAAGTACATGAAAAGATGCTCAAGGTCACTAATATTCATCTTCATGGAGCTGCACATCAAAACCACAGTGAGATATCATCTTACACTTACTAGGATCAGTTCAGTTCAGTTCAGTCACTCAGTCATGTCTGACTCTTTGTGACCCCAGGGACTGCAGCACGCCAGGCTTCCCTGTCCATTACCAACTCCTGGAACTTGCTCAAACTCATGTCCATCGAGTCAGTGATGCCATCCAAACATCTCATTCTCTGTCATCCCCTTCTCCTCCTTCAATCTTTCCCAGCAACAGCGTCTTTTCCAATAAATCAGTTCTTTGCAAGGGTTGCCAAAGTACTGGAGTTTCAATTTCAGCATCAGTCCTTCCAATGAATATTCAGGACTGAATCGCTCTAGGACTCACTGGTTTGATCATCTTACCATCCAAGGGACTCTCAAGAGTCTTCTCCAACACCACAGTTCAAAAGCATCAACTTTTCAGCACTCAGTTTTCTTTATGGTCCAACTCTCACATCTCACAGCTCTTACTAGGAAAGCTATTGTTTTTTTTTTTGTTTTTTTTTTTTTTTTTTTTAAGACAGCAAATGTTGGCAAGAATGTGGAGAAATTGGAACCCTAGTACACCTTGGTGGGATGGCATGGTTTTTAATATTTTATTAAATTTGCTAGCATGCAATTAGTGAATTTCAGCTTCTGTTGCAACAGGCTATTACTTCCAGGGAAAACTTGGAATTCCTCAGAGATGTATAATACTGCATCTCCAGGGCCAAAAGCTGTCTTCACCATGAGTGTCTGACAAAGAAGAACTCATCGCCACCAGCCTGGCAGGTAGAATACAGATCAGTCTGGAGTGGCTCTGAATGTGTTATCTTCAGTTATGCCTATAGGATGTAGAGTTTATTACAGAGCAGATTTAGCTTTCTGAGTAGGAAGTACAAAGTGCTCCTCCAGGAGATTTGGACCTATTTTTTTGTTGTTGTTTTCAGTTGCTAAGTCATGTGTGACTCTTTGAAACTACATGAACTGCAGCATGCCAGGCTTTCCTGTCCTTCACTATCCCCCTGGGTGTGCTCAAACTCATGTTCATTGAGTCAGTGATGCCACATTTAGGCAGAGTAAAAAGTCAACCATGACTTCAGGCTCTGGAGTTCTGCATTCTAAAATGGATCAGCAGGGTTACCTTGGTGGCTCAGCTCTTAGAGGAAGTTGAGTGTTTCATGAAGCATCAAGGACCGCACGTTTCTCAAACAATTCCAAGCAGAATCTTGTTTCCCAGGCAACAGCATTTCTATTGCTGACTCTCGGCTGACTCCCAAAAAATTAATCATGAATATAAATGAAAATACTTCTCAGGGTAAGTGATTGCTGCCCTCCTGGGCCTGCTAGGTTAGTAGTGGAGAAATGGAGAGCTGAAAGCAGTCTTAAGAAAATCAATGGCACAACTCAAGGCTAAGTGTCCAGAAGATAGCTGAGTGGTTGAAGTGTTGGTCAAAACAGGGTCTGCCAGACTCAGATGCTACAGAACAGAAATTGCTTTCACAGGAGCTTGATGTTTCCTGATAGGAGGCAGTGTATACTTTCTGCATTTAATGACATCCCTGATAGGGATTGTGGACTGCTCATCGGCTCTTATCAAAGAATGCTTTCAGACACCACTTGCACCAGTATTCTATTGCTATGATTTAACTTTTGGAGTATGTATTATTTCCAGTATCAAAAGATGTCAGCCTTTAGGTGTTTTAGGCTTCAGTAACAGAAAACCAATTAACTCTGGATTAAACTGAAAATCCACTTACACAAGAGAAAGTCTGAAGATAGAGTGAGCCTTAGGGTAGCTGACATCAGGTTCAGGATATAACTGGACCCCAAACTCTTTCCATGACTCTCCTCTGATATCCAGAATCAATTGCATCCTAAATTGGGTTTTCCTCCTGCTCATAGGGTGGCTTTAGAATAACTAGGACTAAGAATCCCTTGTTCATATCCAAAAGGAGAAATGGAGAGTTGTTTCTCAAAGTCTCTCAGAGGACCAAGGAAGAATGTTCTCAGAAATCTCCAGCAAAACACTTCTCATATTTTACTGGCCAGAAGTGTACGTGTGTGTGTGTGTGTTCAGTTGTTCAGTCATATTTGACTCTTTGTGATCCCGTAGACTGTAGCCTGCCAGGCTCCTCTGTCCATGGAATTTTCCAGGCAAGAATACTAGAGTAGCTTACCATTTCCTTCTCTAGGGGATCTTCCTGACCCAGGGATCAAACGTGCATATCTTGTGTCTCCTGCATTGACAAGTGCGTTCTTTACCACTGAGTCACCTGGGAAGCCCAGGCAGAAGCATATTTCATGTCAATTCCTGAAACAACCACTGATAAAGAGGAAGAGAACTCACTTGAACTGATTAGGCCCAAGCTTACAGCCAAGGGTAGTGAAGTCAGTGTCTCCTGAGGTTTATGGATTATTTGGGAAGGGGTACACAGGCTTCCCTCGTAGCTCAGTTGGTAAAGAATATGCCTGCAGTGCAGGAATCCTGGGTTCAATCCCTGGATCGGGAAGATCCTCTGGAGAAGGAAATGGCAACCCAGTCCTGTCTTCTTGCCTGGGAAATCTCATGGACAGAAGAGCCTGGTGGGCTGCAGTCCATGGGGTCACAATGAGTTGGGCTCGACTGGGCAACTAACACTTACTTACACTTACACAGCTGAATCAGGTCTGAGTCCTATTAGATGAGACTCAAGGGAATTACATGACAGGCAGCTTTTTATCTAGCTAGTGCTAACCAGCTAAAAGTTTGAACGGCCCCCTTTCCTTTCCAGGCTGCACTGTCAACACAAATACTCTTTCTAGTTTAATTCTTACCTCCACTTCTCTGTTTTGGATGGAATGCTTGTATCCACTCGAAGTTCATATGTAGGAATCCTCACTCCCAATGTGATGGGGCCTGTGGAAGGGACCCCTAGTCATTTTGGCTGCCCAGGTTGGGCCTCATATAGGAGCAGGAGGGGAAGGGCAGCAGTTGGGGGAGAGCATGATTTCCCAGGAGGATAGATCTGATTCATGGGGGCCACCGGGAAGGCTTGTGCAGTTTTCAGAGCATAAAGGAAATTTTTACTGTGCCTGACACACTCCATTTTAGAGGAATAGGTACTGTTCAGGGATGGACAATTTCCCCTTAATTTAAAAACTGATGTGTTATTATCACTTCCTTGAATCACTTAAGTTCATATTAAGGTACTTCCTACCTCCTGTTGTAGATTAATGAGCCCTAATGCAAATCCTGCAGTACCAATATAGCCCTGATGTGAATGTATTACCATAGAGAGACTCTTCTTATGAGCTGAATAAAGCAGAGAGTCAATGGATTCCTCAATCACCGACACCATAAATGTCTTCAATAATGGCTGCTCTATTGGCTCTTTCTGTTTTGGCCTCAGGAGTAACTCACGTCTTCTGCTTCCCAAGCCCACAGAGAGTGCTCAGCCAGGACAGGCAAGACTCAGTAGGAGAACATTTTAATATCACTGCCATTTACTACATTCTTTCCTGGTAGCTCAGATGGTACAGAACCTGCCTGCAATGTGGGAGACCTGGGTTCGATCTCTGGGTCAGGAAGATCCCCTGGAGAAAGGAATGGCAACCCCCACTCCAGTATTCTTGCCTGGAGAATTCCATGGACAGAGGAGTCCGGTGACCTACAGTCCATGAGGTCACAAAGAGTTGGACACTACTGAGTAACTTTGAGAGAATATTTGTATTTGTAACTATGTACATGTACATAGTCAGAAATACAATTTTTAGTGTACTGCTTCTCAATAAACAGCATCGTTACTCAGTTCGTCAAGATTTATAAAATGTCCCTTTGTACAATTATGCAAGAATCCTGGTGGTTTTCCCTTTAAAATACCTTAAGTGAAATTTAAACCTGTACCCTACAGAGAATTAACTTTCATGACCACTGCATCCTGTACGAAGAAGATTTATGACTTTTCCTTCTCTTTATTGAAACCCTTTGTGCAAACAAGACAGATATGAGAGTCATGGCCCACAAAAAAGTCAGGTGTCACTTTCCTGATGAATTTGACTGGAACCCTAGGCATTAACTTCACCCTCACAACAGCATCCTTCAAAGGCAGGTGTTGAATTCTCAATAATCAGCTGGTTTGGTGACCACCTGCTAGGTCTGTCTTGAGGCAGACTCATGGGTCTGACAGCTGCCTCATGCCGTCTGGACCAGACTCCCAGGTGTTGAGCTCAGTGACTCCCAGGGACCAGGAAAGACAGGGATTCCCAGGCTCCCCATGGGCACCATGTAGATAGTGAGTGCAGATGCTGGGAGACAGCTCCTGCTGCACCAGTGTCCCCAGGAGAAAAGCAGCAGGCCAGTGAGGGGAGCAAGATAAGCAGGAAGGAGGAACGACACCCCCAGTCCTGGTGCCTGGCTCAGCTCCAGACTTGGAAGGACCTGGGGACTTCAGAAAGGGCCCCTTTTCTTCAGCTTCCTTGATTGACACCAGGCCTAGAGTTGGGTGTGTCGTGACAAACACAGAACACTGCACTGTCACATGGTAGTCTGGTAGTTTAGCAATGAAAGACCTGCTTTTGTTGTACGGAAAGGGCATACAATGGGCGATGCACTTGATTCCCGTAGATGTTAAATTTCTGTATTTCCCCAAATTCATCGAATAAAGGGCATATTAAATTAGGGAAATATTTGCAAATGACTACATCTCATTACTGAGTGGAAAAGAAAGTAAAATTAGTTCTTAGATGATGACCTCAATTTTATTAAAAAAATATGCATTTTTTAAAGGAAGAAATATTTAGTCACTTAAAAGAAGCCAGTAATCATTACCAGTAATCATGTAATAATTTTTTTGTGCATTTATGCTCTTATGGAAGTCCCATATTTTCTACAATAATCACTTATTTATTTTGTAAAAAAAAGTTGGCTTGAAATGACATTCAAAAAATGAAGATCATGGCATCTGGTCCCATCACTTCATGGCAAATAGATAAGAAAACTATGGAAACAGTGACAGACTATTTTCTTGGACTCAAAAATCACTGCAGATGGTGACTGCAGCCATGAAATTAAAAGTCACTTGCTTCTTGGAAGAAAAGCTATGACCAACCTAGACATCATATTAAAAAGAAGAGATAATACTTTGCCGACAAAGGTCTGTCTTGTCAAAGCTGTTGTTTTTCTAGTAGTCACATATGGATGTGAGAGTTGGACCATAAAGAAAGCTGAGCACTGAAGAATTGATGTTTTTGAACTGTGGTGTTGGATAAGACTCTTGAGGGTCCCTTGGACTGCAAGGAGATCCAGCAAGTCCATCATAAAAGAAATCAGTCCTGAATACTCATGGAAGGACTGATGCTGAAGCTGAAACTTCAATACTTTGGTCAACTGATACGAAGAACTGACTCATTGGAAAAGACCCTCATGCTGGGAAAGATTGAAGGCAGGAGGAGAAGGGGATGACAGAGGACCAGATGGTTGGATGGCATCACTGACTCAATAGACTTTAGATTGAGTAAATTCCAGGAGTTGGTGATGGACAGGGAGGCCTGGTGTGCTGCAGTCTATGGGGTGGCAAAGAGTTGGACACACCTGAATGACTGAACTGAACTGAATATAAAATTCACATTAGCAAGTAAAGATTATGGACACATTTTTCTTTTTAAAAAAACTGATATTGTTATTAATATTTCAAGAGAGTAAAATGAGATGCTCTTAGATAAACACTTTCAGGATATGCCAGGGGCTTACAAGTTCACTTTTTTATCTTATGCTGGCTTCTAGGACTCTGAATTTAGTTTGTCTACACTCAAGACTTATTCTAGGGCAGACTTTGAATTACAAGCGAGCCATATACCCTGAGTAGGAACACAAACATGACACAAATATGGCACTTAGAAGTGTCCACTTGGCATTTGTTTTTAATTGCAACAACTGAAAGATTCTGTGAAAGACCAGAAACCCTTAAGCCTGTTAGAGCATCTCACAGTCTATTCCTACTAAGATCCAAGCTCGTTAAGAATATTTAATCAATAGAATTACTTCTTCTCAAGAAAGCATGCTTGTGCACCAGCCATAAGTTTGTAAAGCTAATCTAATTTATGAAATGCTATTCCATGAGTTCAGTATTAAGACATTATTTATTTGCACTAATAAAATTCTGATGAATGAATCAAATAAGGATGTCCTCTAGCTTATTCTTCCATTAAAAACTGCCAATAACTGGATAAACACACACTGACAGAGCCCCAGTGACCCCAGGAATTAGTTTTGCCTGCAGGTCAGTTATGTGGACTAGCTGGAAAGAGAGAAAGGGCCCTAATGGGTACATATCTTGCTCCTTGTCCTTAATACCCAGGACAACCATCACATTGGAGAATCTTACACACAATATTTAAAACCCTAAATTTGCCCAAAGTCACAGAGCTAGGAGGTAGCTGGACCAGAGCAGGACTCCCACCTGTCTGTCTGTCTGTCTGACCACAAAACTCTTGCCATTTCCAGCAACACCTGACTGCCTCTCCTTGTGCTCGGGATGTAAGAAAAACACATCCCTCACACGGCTTCCTCAGGAGAAATCCATTTCACCATGACTGCTCTTCTCAGAAACCTCCTTTAGTCTAATAAACCCCAAGTCATAAAGTGCAGTGACTGATCCATTGTACTGTAATAATTACCCATAATATGTGCAGACACAAAAAGAGATCAATAACAAGAGTAGTCAGACAATAAATCGGACTGATGATCATCCAAAAGGAAGTAAAGGGTGGGTGGAAGGTATTTAAGGAAAAACCCAGGAAAGATAAACAGATGCCAAGTCTAAGCTGTCAGTCTAGTACTCCCTCCTGTTCATCCAGTCCCCCACTCAGCTGCCGACTGTGCCTGGGTGCCTGTTACCGGTTACTGGGTGTTACTGGGTGCCTGGGTGTTACTGTTACTGGGTTCCTTTCCTTTAAAATGCATTGACTGCACAAAGTGCACACACGTGGTCCCAATTTCATCCCTGGTGACAATGTGAGAGTTGGACTGTGAAGAAGGCTGAGCACTGAAGAATTGATGCTTTTGAACTGTGGTGTTGGAGAAGACTCTTGAGAGTCCTTGGACTGAAAGGAGATCCAACCAGTCCATCCTAAAGGAGATAAGCCCTGGGATTTCTTTGCAAGGAATGATGCTAAAGCTGAAACTCCAGTACTTTGGCNATTTAGCACTGTGATATTGAAAGCAAGAGTTATTGCTGAGACACTGAGCTGGGAGCTACTCAGGCAAAGACACTTTCTGAATCCCATAAGCATGGATTCACGAGTGTTTTATAAAATGAGATTTTTTTTTTTCAGAGAATTCTGTTTCTGTATTCATTCTATAGGTCTGATGTTTGCTTTGTTGTTTTGTATTCACTGAACGTCTTTGTATAGGCTCATTTGAAACAAAAAGATGATGTTGGCTATCCAATAAATGAAATGTTCTGGATGTCTTGTATTAAGATCAGTATGAACTGAATTGAGCTAAACTATGGGAGTAATCTGGGCTCTCATGTTTTGTTGTGCAGCTGTATAGGAAGGATCTAAGTAATTTATTAATCGTATTTCTTTTTGTTTCAAATCATTTTAAAGTGAATTAAAAATTATGTAAAATAGAACAAATTAGAAAATTGCTAAAAATTTGCAAGAGAAAAACTAAAACCATTTAGGGAAATGACATAAAATGGAGAGGTAATAAGCACAGGACAGATATGCTTATGTCAAAAGTTACTCAGTTGCTTTGAGTTAGTGCTGAAATATGGTTCTAAAATTTCTAGCAGCCAGTAAGAAAACTTCAGTTACTCAATTTTTCATTTGTCTGTTAAAACAAAAATTGCTCAAGAGAATTACTGTATTATAATGTAGCAGCAGTTAAAGTGCTGTTCTCCTTGGTTACTTTAAAAAAGTAAAATACAATATGTTATAGAACTCGAGTCTTCAAAATAATCTGAGTTTTTACAACTTGGAGCTCTCCAAATTCACTGTGTGAGATTGTAATGCTAAGACTGTAGAGCTACAGATTCCAAATCAGAAACTCAGAATCTTGTCCATGTGTTGATTCTGGGCTTTCTTATCATCATGTGTTAATAATGAATACCTTTGTTGTGTTCTGAAGTGATAAAACCAAAAATTAAGTAGCATTCAAATTTAAGAAATTAGTTGTAGTCATCCAGTGAAGACTCCTAATACTTTATAATTCTAGCCTGGAATAATATACAATTGCTTTTTTTTTTTTTNCGTGGTCCCGACAGCAGCGCGGTCAGCCTTCTTGCCCAGCAGCCCCGGCCCCAGGGCTGGGCTCCAAGAGGCCCCGATGGAGCCCAGCCTCCAGCCCAGCCCCAGAAGCCCCGGCCCCAGTCCTGCAAGTCCGTCAGCCTCAGGAGTCGCAAGGACCCGCCCAAGGAGGAGGGGGTCTGGACCCCCGGCTCGCAACAGGAAGGTGAAAGAATTGCCAGTCACCTTTCACGGACCCCAAGTAGCTCGGGCAGGCCAGGGCTGCCCGCCTGTCAGGGTCACTGATGAATAGAAGGACCCCCCAAAGCACAGGAGGCTCCCTGGACCCTGGGCTTCCAGCCTCTCTGTGCTGGCTTCCCGGCGGCCAAGGACACAGCGCTTTCCCCTCCTGCCCACCCACGCGACCACGTACCTCTCTGGATCTGTGGAGCAGCCCGTCTCTGGGGGGAATCCCCGGCGTGAAGGCTTGGGCTTCACCTCTGCGCCCCCCGGGGAAGGAGGGCCGGCAGCCCCCCTCTACGGAGACCACAGCGACTCCCCGCCTCACCCCCACACTGCTCAGCACATCCCTGCGGGGGGATAGACATTGCCTCCCAGAGCCCCGCTCCCACATCCTCCTGGGCGAGCCACACTGACCGCTCTGAACTTGACCCGCCCGATGGCTCTTTCCTTGCAGAACACCTGTCAGGCTCGCCGAGGGCCCCCAACTTCCCTTCTGCAGACCCACTCGCGACCCCTGCTATGCCCAGCACAGGGCGGGCGCCGTGCCTCCTTCCCGAAGCAGGGCTGGCGGCAGGAGCCAGCAGGGGCCACGCCANCTGGCGTGCTGTGACTCATGGGGTCACAAAGAGTCGAACACGACTGAGAGACTGAACTGAACTGAACTGAACTGACAATGCATAACCATACCTAAACCTCACATGAGAGCCGTTCTGTATCCTGGACTGAGCCCTGAGTGGGTGGAAGTTCACCTCTTTCACTGGCCACAAGTGATCTTGGGTAAGTCACTTCCCCTTTCTGAGGCTGAGTTTCTTTATCTAGAACTTGGAGTTGGCAATACCTACCACTGATGAAACAGGGTTGGTTTGCAGTTCAAATGCTTTCATTTAAAATAAGACAGGATTGACCAATTTAAAATAGCAGTGTTATAAGAAAAATAATCTAACTAATGTAGTAAACATCATGGCTCCTATTGATGCTAGAGATAGTGGGAGGCTAAGTGACCAAGTGTCAGGAGAAGGGTTTGAGTAAAGACACAGCCTGAGAAGGGAAGCTCAGGAGACCCAAGTCTGGAAAAGAAGGTGACATCGTTATTCTGAAAGATATACAAGTCGCAGTCTTTTAAAGCTAACTCCTGAGGCTACAGACTTGAGCTCCAGACTGCATCGTAAGCATAGTATGACTGTAGGATGGTCAGAGAAGCACCGGTTAGGGCTTGCCTGGCAGCTCAAACAGCCTATGTCTTTAGCTATGAGTACGGACAGGCTGGCTTTTTAGAAAGAGCTGAGTTAGCCCCTTCAGGGCCACGGTCATCATGATCCATCCAGAACTGCAATTCCCCAAACCCTGTCTGATATGTTCACTGTTGGGATCCCTTAAAGCCCTGGTCTTAAAGCAAATCACTGTGGTTTTGGTATCCCCGTGAGTGACTCAGCAAAATCCAACTTCACTTTTAGTCAAATTTTCATTACTTCTTCTCTTGCAGGATACACCTTAGAGAGGGAAGATCTTTCTTCAAATTTGAGGTAGCTTAGAGGGACTTGGTGGAGAAGGTAATGGCAACTCACTCCGGTACTCTTGCCTGGAAAATCCCATGGACAGAGGAGCCTGGTAGGCTTCAGTCCATAAGGTTGCTAAGAGTTGGACACGACTGAGCGACTTCACTTTCCCTTTTCACTTTCATGCATTGGAGAAGGAAATGGCAACCCACTCCAATGTTCTTGCCTGGAGAATCCCAGGGAGCCTGGTGGTCTGCCATCTATGGGGTCGCACAGAGTCAGATACGACTGAAGCAAGTTAGCAGCAGCAGCAGCAGAAGGACTTGGGCACCCCATGAGTGGTGCCAAGGAATGGGTCTCCCAGACTCTTAGAGTCTTGGAGAAGACTCTTGAGGGTCCCTGGGACTGCAAGGAGATCAAACCAGTCTATCTTAAAGGAAATCAGTCCTGAATATTCATTGGAAGGACTGATGCTGAAACTAAAACTCCACTACTTTGGCCACCTGAAGTGAAAGAGCAAACTCATAGGAAAAGACCCTGATGCTGGGAAAGATTGAAGGCAGGAGAAGAAGAGGACAACAGATGATGAGATGGTTGGACAGCATCATGGATTCCATGGACATGAGTTTGAGAAAGCTTCGGGAGTTGGTGATGGACAGGGAAGCCTGGCATGCTGCAGTCCATGGGGTCACAAAGGGTTGGACATGACTGAGTGACTGAACTGACTGAGCTTAGTTGGGGGTGGGGGTAGGTAAGCTTCCTTGTTAGCTTAGCTGGTAAAGAATCCACCTGCAATGCAGGAGACTCCTGTTTGATTCTTGGGTTGGATCCCCTGGAGGGGGGCATGGCAACCCCCTCAAGTATTCTTGCCTGGAGAATCCCCATGGACAGAGGAGCCAGGAGCCCAGCATGCTACAGTCCTTGGGGTGGAAAAGTGTTGGACACGACTGAGTGACTAAACCCAGCACAGCTTAGAGGGCCAGTGCTATCCCACCCCCTACCCGCCAAAAGAACCTATATTTATATTCCAGGTCTGTCAGTAAATTATAAGGCACTTAGGAATCTAAGTGCTGGGTTAGGTTCTTTAATATATTATCTAATGTAATGCTTTTAATGATCTAAGGATAATTAACCCCTCCCTCTATATAATAGGAGAAAAGGAGGCTTAATGAACTCAAGTGATCTGCCCAAAGTCACAATAAATGCCCTTCTATTACTGATACTAACCTTTCAAGACACCTAGGACCAAAAGAAGGAAATCCTGTGTGTGGATCAAAGAAAAGGCTTAGCTAACAAGGAGAGTCCTTAGTTTACTGCCNCAAAGGCTTTGGCATAGTCAATAAAGCAGAAATAGATGTTTTTCTGGAACTCTCTTCCTTTTTCCATGATCCAGTGGATGCTGACAATTTGATCTCTGGGTACAATTTCAAAAAAGACAGGATGATCTCTGTTCATTTCCAAAGCAAACCATTCAATATCACAGTAATCCAAGTCTATGCCTTAACCAGTAATGCTGAAGAAGCTGAAGTTGAATGGTTCTATGAAGACTTATAAGACCTTCTAGAACTAACACCCAAAAAAGATGTCCTTTTCAAGATAGGGGACTGGAATGCAAAAGTAGGAACTCAAGAGATAAGTGGAGTAACAGGCAAATTTGGCATTGGATTACAGAATGAAGCAGGGCAAAGGTTAATAGAGTTTTGCCAACAGAAGGCACTAGTCATAGCAAACAGCCTCTTTCAACAACACGAGGAAGACTACATATGGATATCACCAGAGCATCAATGCTGAAGTCAGGTTGATTATATTCTTCACAGCAAAAGATGGAGAAGCTCTATAAAGTCAGCAAAAGTAAGACTGAGAGCTGAGTGTGGCTCAGATCATGAAATCCTTATTGCAAAATTCAGACTTTAATTGAAGAAAGTAGGGGAAATCGCTAGACCATTCAGGTATGACCCAAATCAAATCCCTTATGATTATACAGTGGAAGTGAGAAATAGATTCAAGGGATTAGATCTGAGTACCTGAACAATTATGGATGGAGGTTCATGACACTGTACAGGAGGCAATGATTAAGAACATCTCCAAGTAAAAGAAATGTAAAAAGGCAAAATGGTTGTCTGAAGCCTTACAAATGGCTGAGAACAGAAGAGAAGCTAAAGGCAAAGGAGTAAAGGAAAGATATTCCCATTTAAATGCAGAGTTCCAAAGAATAGCAAGGAAAGATAAGGAAGTCTTCCTCAGCAATCAATGCAAAAAAATAGAGGAAAACAATAGAATGGGAAAGATGAGATCTCTTCAAGAAAATTGGAGATACCAAGGGAACATTTCATGCAAAGATGGGCTCAATAAAGGACAGAAACAGTATGGACCTAACAGAAGCAGAAGATGTTAAGAAGCGGTGGCAAAAATACACAGAAGAACTATGCAAAAAAGATCTTCATGACCCAGATAACCACGATGGTGTGATCACTCACCTAGAGTCAGACATCCTAGAATGAGAAGTCAAGTAGGCCTTAGGAAGCACCACTATGGACAAAGCTAGTAGAGGTGATGGAATTCCATTTGAGCTGTTTCAAATCCTAAAAGATGATGCTATGAAAGTGTTACACTCAGTATGCCAGCAAATTAGGAAAATTCAGCAGTGGCCACAGGACTGGAAAAAGTTAGTTTTCATTCCAATCCCAAAGAATGTTCACACTACCACACAATTGCACTCATCTCACACACTAGCAAAGTTATGCTCAAAATTCTCCAAGCCAGGCTTCAACAGTATGTGAACCATGAACTTCCAATGTTCAAGCTGGATTAGGAAAGGCAGAGGAATCAGAGATCTAATTGCCAACATCTGCTGGATCATCAAAAAAGCAAGAGAATTTCAGAAAAACATCTACTTCTGTTTTCTTGACTATGCCAGAGCCTTTAACTGTGTAGATCACAACAGCCTGGAAAATTCTTAGCGATGGGAATACCAGCCCACCTTACCTTCCTCCTGAGAAGTCTGTATGCAGGTCAAGGAGCAAAAGTTAAAACTGGACATGGAACAACAGAGTGCTTCCAAATTGGGAAAGGAATATGTTAAGGCTATATATTGTCACCCTGCTTTTTTAATTTATATGCAGAGTACATCATGGGAAATGCCAGGCTGGATGAAGCACAAGCTGAAATCAAGAATGCTAGGAGAAATATCAATAACTTCAGATACACAGATGTCACCACTCTTATGGCAGAAAGCAAAGAAAAACTAAAGAGCCTCTTGATGAAACTGAATGAGGAGAGTGAAAAAGTAGGCTTAAAACTCAACATTCAGAAAACTAAGATCATGGCATCCCATCCCATCACTTCATGGCAAATAGATGGGGAAACAATGGAAACAGTGAGAGAGTTTTTATTTGTTTATTTTTTAGGGGGGGCTCCAAAATCACTGCAGATGGTGACTGCAGCCATGAAGTTAGTAGACGCTTGCTCCTTGGAAGAAAAGCTATGACCAACATGGACAGCATATTAAACAGCAGAGACATAACTTTGCCAACAAAGGTTAGCCTAGTGAAAGCTATGGTTTTTCCAGTAGTCGTGTATGGATGTGAGAGTTGGACTCTAAAGAAAGCTGAGTGCCAAAGAATTGATGCTTTTGAACTGTGGTGTTGAAGAAGACTCTAGAGAGTCCCTTGGACTGCAAGGAGATTCATTCAGTCTATCCTAAAGGAAAGCAGTCCTATATATCCATTGGAAGCACTGATACTGAAGCTGAAACTCCAATACTTTGGCCACCAGATGAGAACTGACTCATTGGAAAAGACCCTGATGCTGGGAAAGACTGAAGGTAGGAAGAGAAGGGGATGAAAGAGGATGAGATGGTTGGATGGCATCACTGACTCTATGGACACGAGTTTAAGAAAGCTCTAGGAGCTGGTGATGGACAGGGAAGCCTGGCGTGCTGCATTCCATGGGGTTGCAAATAGTCAGACACGAATGCATGACTGGACTGAACTGAATACAGCGAATTAATCCAATTAAAACCAAGGAAATCCTATTAACCATCACTCTTATTTCAGAATATAATTGGAGACAAGGAAAAATAAACCTGAAAGTGACTTGTAAACCCTATAAAATTTTGTCATCTGCAGTCATAGTAGGGAAAAAATTGATCTATAGCAAATCAATTAGTTCACAAAAGTGGAATGATACATAGAGCATTCACCTTGAACATGGATTTTGAGACTAGATTTGCAAAGTTGATTGATATCCCCTGCCTACCCAGCTCTGAATCCTGGGATATTTTTAAAATATAAAGAACCACATTTCTAATATTTAAACCAAAGATATATATGTAGATGTGCATGTGTGCTAAGTCACTTCAGTTGTGTCTGACTCTTTGCGACCCTACAGACCATAACGTGGCAGGCTCTTCTGTCCTTGGGATTTTCCAGGTAAGAATACTGGAGTGAGTTGACATGCCCTCCTCCACGGGGTCTTCCTGACCCAGGGATTGAACCCACATCTCTTACATCTCGTGCACTGGGAGGCAGGTTTTTATCACTGGCACCACATGGGAAGCTCCCATATATGTAGATACAAACACCTAATTAACTTTATTAATGATTCAATGAATGTTAGATCTAAAAAGAAATATTATAATTTACTTTTGTCTAGATATTTGCTTTAGATGCCTGACAAGAAACAATAGATGTCTCTTTAACTCTATTCTGTTACTTTTTGGCACCTTTTCACTTTACCTAGTATTAGTTATTCATAAAAATCTAATTAGTAATTTGGTTGAAAGTTCCTTTTATACTAATTGGTCAGAGTGGACGTTCTTATTAAAATTGACCTGATCTACTAAGGTCTGTTCTTTTCCTGTCTGGTTCTAATTCAATTATGCTTTATTTTACTTCTAACTTTGATTATAATTTCTTATTTAAGTTGTTCTTGTTTAATATATATATCAGTTCAGTTCAGTCACTCAGTCATGTCCGACTCTTTGCGACCCCATGAATTGCAGCACGCCGGGCCTCCCTGTTCATCACCAACTCCTGGAGTTCACTCAGACTCACGTCCATCGAGTCGAGTCAGTGATGCCATCCAGCCATCTCATCCTCTGTCATCCCCTTCTCCTCCTGCCCCCAATCCCTCTCAGCATCAGAGTCTTTTCCAATGAGTCAACTCTTCGCATGAGGTGGCCAAAGTACTGGAGTTTCAGCTTTAGCATCATTCCTTCCAAAGAAATCCCAGGGCTGATCTCCTTCAGAATGGACTGGTTGGATCTCCTTGCAGTCCAGAGGACTCTCAAGAGCCTTCTCCAACACCACAATTCAAAAGCATCAATTCTTNGGCTGCCGTCTATGGGGTCGCACAGAGTTGGACATGACTGAAGTGACTTAGCAGCAGCAGCAGCAGCATATGAGGTGCCTGGGGTGGGTAGCCTTTCCCTTTTCCAGGGGATCTTCCCAACCCAGGGATCGGACCTGGGTCTTCCACATTGTAGGCAGATTCTTTACCATCTGAGCCTCTGGGGAAGCCCCACGAAGTGCCTAGAGTACTGAAACCAGAGAAACAGTAAAACAGTGGTTGTCACAGATCGGGAGACTGGGGAGTGTATTCTTAGACGGATGTGAAGTTTCAGTTTGGGAAGATAAAAAAATTTTAGAGATAGATGGTGATTATGGTTGGATAAAAAATGTAAATGCTCTTAATCTCATTGAACTGCATTTAAAGAATGGTTAAAATGGTAAATTTTATGATACGTATATTTAATCACAGTTTAAAAAATAAAATTCAGAAAAAAGAGAAAGAGAGAAAAAAATGATTTAACTGTTCAAATCAGAGAGCTATTAACCATTAGTGGTCTCGAATACAGGTCTGTTTGATTACTCCTGCTGTTAACTCCCTTTCTACACTGCCTTCATAACAAATCAATACACTCTCATTTCAGAAGCTAGCTGTTAGGTCCTAAATCTTTTCCAGCTGTTAGGACCTAAATCTTTTCCAGTTCAGTTCAGTTCAGTCGCTCAGTCGTGTCGAACTCCTTGCGACCCCATGAATCGCAGCATGCCAGGCCTCCCTGTCCATCACCAATTCCCGGAGTTCACTCAGACNGGATGGACTGGTTGGACCTCCTTGCAGTCCAAGGGACTCTCAAGAGCCTTCTCCAACACCACAGTTCAAATGCATCAGTTCTCTGGCATTCAGCTTTCTTTTTGGTGCAACTCTCACAACCACACATGACTAATGGAAAAACCATAGCTTTGATTAGATGGACCTTGTCGGCAAAGTAATGGCTCTGCTTTTTAATATGCTGTCTAGATTTGTCAGAGCTTTTCTTCCAAGGAGCAAGTGTCTTTTGATTTCATGGCTGTAGTCACCATCTGCAGTGATTTTGGAGCCCCAAAAAATAACCTCTGTCACTGTTTCCACTGTTTCCCCATCTATTTACCATGAAGTGATGGGACCAGATGTCATGATCTTTGCTTTTTGAATGCTGAGTTTTAAGCCAGTTTTCACTCTCTTCTTTCACTTTCATCAAGAGGGTCATCAGTTCCTCTTCATTTTCTGCATATCTGAAGTTATTGATATTTCTCAGGGCAATTTTTATTCCAGCCTGTGCTTCATGCAGCCCAATATTTCACATGATGTACTCTGCATGGAAGTTAAATAAGCAGGGTGATGACATACAGCCTTGACGTACTCCTTTCCCAGTTTTGAACCAGTCCGTTGTTCCATATCTGGTTCTAACTGTTGATTCTTGACCTGCATACAGGTTTCTCAGGAAGCAGGTCAGGTGATCTGGTATTCCCATCTCTTGAAGAATTTTCCAGTTTGTTGTGACCCACACAGTCAAAGGCTTTGGTACAGTCAATAAATCAGAAGTAGGTGTTTTTCTGGAACTCTCTTGCTTTTTCTGTGATCCAATGGATGTTGGCAATTATATCTCTGGTTCCTCTGCCTTTTCTAAATCCAGTTTGAACATTTGGAAGTTCTCGGTTCACATACTGATGAAGCCTCGCTTGGAGAATTTTGAGCATGATTTTCCCAGGTAGATGGAGTCCTAGCATTTATTTCTGATTTCATCTCAAACCTCACTAAAATGAATAAAAGGACACTGGACTAAAGGAATAAAAAGGACAGTGGCCCACAAAGACAAAGAAAACAATATCAACAAAGTTCTCTGAAGATGAAAAGCAAGTTGACCAGTGTCTTTAAATCCTAAACTGGATTTCAGATTTGTCTACTTTCCTTAATTGAGAGGTATATCGAATTTGCTTTCTAGGACCTCATTCAACATAAATGATTGGCCAAAAATCTCCAGTCACTCGAGGAAATGAAAGCCAATAGATAAACATGTAAAACTGAGAACACACTAAGAGCCATAAATTGTATGTTAATATAAACAGAAGAGAAATAGAAGACAATCAAATTAAAGAATTGGAAGTTTTTACCAACAGTGAGAACTCTAAGGTGAGTGGAGTAAACAAAGAACTATAGTTTTTCAACATAAACTTTGCAGTATTAGTTGATTTTTTAAAATTATATATATGTATTAATTTGACAAAAATTAAAATTATGTATCTAAGAAGCCACTAAGTTATTTGTTTGTTTAAAAGAACTTAATTTCTATTTTACCCAATGTTTTTGCTCTTACTGTAGGAAGACAGCTTCAAGTGGTTAACTAGTAGTTTTTCATGTTTGTATCGCTCTTTGTGCACCTATATATCACTTGGAGAATTCCCAATTTCATTTCATAAAGTGAAAGTGAAGTCGCTCAGTCGTGTCCGACTCTGCGACCCTGTGGACTGTAGCCCACTAGGCTCCTCTGTCCATGGGATTTTCCAGGCAAGAATACTGGAGTGGGTTGCCNAAACATTAGGAGAGTCTGACATTGATCATGGCTAGGATAAGTCTTTGACATAAAGTTTTAACTAATGAATAGTGTAAATTGCGGAGAAGGCAATGGCACTCCCACTCCAGTACTCTTGCCTGGAAAATCCCATGGATGGAGGATCCTGGTAGGCTGCAGTCCATGCTAGGAGTCGGACACGACTGAACGACTTCACTTTCGTGCATTGGAGAGGGAAATGGTAACCCACTCCAGTGTTCTTGCCTGGAGAATCCCAGGGACGGGGGAGCCTCGTGAGCTGCCGTCTATGGGGTCTCACAGAGTCAGACACGGCTGAAGTGACTTAGCAGCAGTGTAAATTGCCTTGTATTTTCTTTGAAGTAATATTTCAGATTACTTGGAAATGTTGACCTCTAGATTCTAATGTTCAGGCAGCTCATTTTTATGTAAAATTAGTTTTTCCTGTCAATCTTGACACATAAACTTAGATGCAATATTGAAGATGAGGGGGGAAGTTAAGATTTTAAGGATTATGAAAACACATACACAACTAGATATAAAGGATGCATTAACCAAGTGTTTTAAAGTGGGTGATTTCTGAATTTTGTCTTTATTTATCTGGTCTTTGCAGATGTTCAGTGGTTATGGAATCAAGATGCTTCCCGGGATTTATTGCTTGCTATCCATCCACCAAATTACATTGTGCTCTGGAATGCAGATACTGGCACCAAACTCTGGAAGAAGAGCTATGCTGATAACATTCTTTCTTTTTCTTTTGATCCGTTTGATCCCTCACATTTAACTTGTGAGTACTAGTTTCTTGTGGAAAATGAATTGAGGTATTTGTAATATATGTGGTTAATGCTATATACATAAGATACACATACACACACACCCATCATACATCTTAAAATGAGATGCACATCTAGTTCATATCTTTTCAGCTCCTAGGACAGATACTAAATCATAACCCATATATTTTGCAAGTATTCTGATGATTAGAAATTTAAATCAGCAAGCTAGACCTTCAGTGTATGGAATTTGTGATCAGAATTAGATTAGTCAGAGAACGAGAGAGTTGCTGTGTTATTCTAATTCAGACTTAATTAAATTTTTTTCTAGGAACATCAAAAGAATCTGAGTCAAGGGTTTCATTTAGTCTGTGGCCAAATTCATTTCTTCCTTTTCAAAATATTGTTCTAATTCATTCCAAGCCTTTTGAGTGCCATAAACAGATGCATGTCAGGAACAGACTAAGCCCAAGGGAGTTTTTTCTTGGAGAGACTGTTTTTGCCAATATACTTTAATTTTTTACTGAGCCACTGATCTAAAAATTAGATTCTAGCTAGATATTTTTGTGACCAAATTATTTAGAAAATATTTTTTATTCAGTTATCCAACAAATATTTCTTGAGCTTTTACTTACTATATGCCAGGAGTGTTCTGGGAGCATGGAATATATCAGTGAACCAAGACAAGGATTCTTGCCTTCAGAAAATTTGCATTCTAGTGAGCAGAATTAGGTGGTAACCTATAAGCATAATGAATTAGTACACTGCAATGTATTATGAATGGTATAAAAAATAAAACAAGATAAATGGAGTGGGAGTGGGCTTGTTGTATTAGATAAAGTGGTCAAGGTAGGCTTCATTTTGATATTTGATGAACAACTTCAAAGAGATGAGGAAATCTACTATGATAAAAAATGTTTTCCCTGGATTTGAATAATTCAAAATTCCAACTTGTATCCTCCAGTATTTTTTGAGGGGTATGTGAGTTGATGGAGGGACAGAAGGTCAGGCAAGTAGAAATTAAAATGGGAAACAGCTGTATAAATAACTGCAATAGGGTGTGTTTAGGCTTTGTATGTGTAAATGTATATATGTGAACATATGTGTGCACTCACTAGGTTGCTGTGGAAGGCAGTGCTGTGGGAGCTCTGAGGAGAGCAGGCTTAGCTGACAGAGTCAGGGAGTGAGGACATCGCAAAAGGAGGGGACAGACTTCGACCTTGAAGGATGCCTTCTATAATCTGAAATGGAGACAAAGCTTCAGGTTAATTTACTGCATCTCGGTAATTTAGTTGATGAAAGCACGAAATTTCAAAGCATCAGTTGACCTAACATCTTTGATTTGCTCATTGAATGTGCTGGGGTTGTCATAATTCTTGAATGCTTTGTCCCCTGTCTTTAAAGCAGCCTCACTCATTGCCAGGAGCCAGGGTAGATAAGATTTTTATGATCAAATAGAAGGCGATGGCACCCACTCCAGTACTCTTGCCTGGAAAATCCCATGGACGAAGGAGCCTGGTGGGCTGCAGTCCATGAGGTTGCAAAGAGTCGGACTGAGCTCTTCACTTTCACTTTTCACTTTCATGCATTGGAGAAGGCAATGGCAACCCACTCCAGTGTTCTTGCTTGGAGAATCCCAGGGATAGGAGAGCCTGGTGGGCTGCCATCTATGGGGTTGCACAGAGTCGGACAGGACTGAAGTGACTTAGCAGCAGCAAGTGTTAGTCGGCCCCAGTTGTGAGGGGGATTATTTTTTTAGTCATGAAAAGGCATAAAATATTTCTGTTTCCTGTACACTTAGTAAGCCACTGTTGGCACTTTTACTCTAGATATTAAGTGAAAACACTCTTCGCACATCCCAAGCTTCAGTTTGACACGCAAGAAGAAAAAGGAAGTAAATTTAGACAGAGCAACTCATGATAATGATAAAAAATTAGTATCAACAAGTAAAATATTTGAATTTGCCAAGTGTGATATGAAGAACCTCATATATGGGGTTTTTTTCCTCTTCTGTGAATTTTATATTCGGAAAGTCTTTGGATTTTGAAGTTATGAGATATAATGAGGAAAGATTTCTAATGAAAGTCTGTACACTGAATTTATTTGGAAGAACAAACATTTGCTCTTTCTGCCAGTAACCTTCTGATATCTTTTTAATATAAAACATTAATTTAGAGCGCTGAGCTTGGAGGCCTCTGATGAATTGTAATGGACCACCTGTTTCCGTTTAACTTGGAGAACATTCCCGTTATGTTATGTCTGCATAACACTGCCAGTTCCTTATTATTAAAATTACCATTACCTTGCTCTCACAATTGTATTGGAATAAAACTCTATGCTAAACTTGATTAAACTTTAATCAGAGTTTCACTTCTCTCAGTACAGTACTCACCAGCGAGGGCATTGTATTCATCTCAGATTTCTCTCCATCCAAGCCTCCCTCAGGCCCTGGGAAAAAAGTTTACATATCCAGTCCACACTCCAGCCCAGCTCACAACAAGCTGGCTGCAGCCACAGGAGCCAAGAAGGCTCTTAATAAAGTGAAAATCTTAATCACTCAAGAGAAACCTAGGTAAGTTGCAAGTATAAAACTAGCAATAACATTCATGTAATTCAGTGTTCATCTGTTTATTGAAAATGTCATTTTTGGAGATGTATTAAGATTGATTTTCTTCTTCATGTTACCCTTTCCTGTTTCTAATTTTGAATTTATAAAAGGAAAAATTTTGTTTCCTCCCCTAAGAAGAGATTTAGCACTTAGCATGGTTCCTTTGTTGCCAGTACTGCAGTAAACAACGCCCACTGATTTTCAGTGAACATCTTTGACTTCTGAAAATGAGAGAGCACGATTCTAAGATGGGGGCCACTGAACACATTAAAAATTGGGGGGAAAAAGCTGGATTATGACTTTAAATACATTTTCCTGACTTAAATGCTGTGTAATGTCATTAGCCAGTAAAATATGAATGTTTTTCTTCTGCATGTAAAGATGGTTTCCCATAGTGGTTAAGGGCCAAGATTCTAGGGGAACTATAGCTCTGTGGAGTATATTTTAATCTTTCTCAGATTTCACTCTTCCAACAGCCAAGATAGTGTTTTAAAGGGTTTCATAGGGCTGTTATAAAGATTAATAGATTCAGAAACTTAAGTCCTTATCATGGTATCTGATACTTAATAAGCATTCTTTTGGTAAATGCTATATTTTTGTTTATTTCAGAAATTTCAACTGAATAAAATTTTATTTTGAAGGACTAATTTTATGCATTAAAAATAGATTTTTTTTTCCTAGTGCTGTGGTTCTTATATTTTTATTGCTTTGATAGTTTTTGGAATTCATTTTAAAAATGCTTTTATTTTTAATATACTAAGATTATTCTATCTAGACTTTGTGGGTAATTACCTGAAAAATGTGGTAAAATACAAATTGCCCTACAAACTCTGAATGGATATGTAAATATCAGTTTTATATATTCAACCATAGGCTGGTTAAATTTATTCCTAATTTATCCCCCACCCTATGCTGAAACGATTGAAGATTACTCCTTAAGTATCTTGAGAACTTACTTCTTTTTCAATAATTCTGTATCATAAATAATTATTTTTAAGCTGCTTAGTTTTATAATTTATGACCTACATACTGTATTTTCTCTCATGTGAATCATATGTTCATCTGTGTGAGGAAATCAAGTCTTAACATTGTTTTAAATTTGTTACTTAAGCTTGCCTAACTGGGAAGTGCAGAGCCCGAATTTTAATGCAGTCCACGTCCCTCTCCATGGTCCTCTGATCTAACTTTACTTTAAATTTCAAAACCTTAATCAAATTATTATGTAAAAAGAAGATGGTACACAATTATATGCCCATTCCTATTGAAATAAATATGTAAATTTATTATAAATACAAAGTTGTGATTAAGTATATACAACAATCACAAATTACTGAAATGATTTTTGAGACTCTTCAACAATCTTTACAATCCTCATATTGTTTCATCTCTTTTATTTACACAGAAGAAAATTCTGTGGTAAGTGAATAAAATAGCCATCTTTGTTCCAAAAAATCTTTAAGACAGCTGAAGAGTGAGGGAAGGCAGAGTAGAGGGAGTGACTTGCTCAAGGCCAAACAGATAGTCCATTGACTCCTGATCCAGTTCTCTAGCCCTAATTACTCTAAATGCTTTTGTTTTAATCCCAAGGCTTCTTTTCAGCAGTCTATCTAGTACTTCTGATTACAAAATAAGAATGACAGTTCTACCTTATGAGTGCTGTCTAGTATTGTCACCACCTCATATCATAGACTTACTAGTTTATTTTAAACTTTCAATGATTTAGAAACATCTCTCTCCAGCCTATCTAGTGTTACTGTCATAATTTGGATTTTGGCACAAGCGAGAGATCTAATATTTAGATGCTAGCTCATGTTGGTTATTTCAGGAGACAGTTGTACCTTCTCGTTGATGGTTATTATATGGAAAGTACAGAATTCAATCCTTTTTTAGCTTTTTCTGGTATGAATAAAGTCTGATTCATCTTTAAAAAATTGAAGTGTAGTTGATTTACATTGTTGTGTTAGTTCCTGATATACAGCAAAATGATTCACTTATACATATTATATTATATGGAACCTCCCTAGTGACTCAGACAGTAAAGAATCTGGCTGCAATGCAAGAGACGTGGGTTCTATTCCTGGATTGGGAAGATCCCCTGAGAAGGGAATGGCAACCCACTCTAGTATTCTTGCCTGGAGAACCCCAGGATCTGTAGCCTGCCAGGCTCCTCTGTCCATGAGATTGCAACGAGTCAGACACGACTGAGTGAGTGATGCAGCGCGTGCACGCACACATGCACACACATGCAACAAAGTGAGTCAGTTATACATATTACTATTCTTTTTCATATTCTTTTCCATTGTGGTTTATTATAGAATATTGAATCTAGTTCCTTGAGCCATATGGTAGGACCTTGTTTATTTTATATAGAGTAGTTTGTATCTGCTAATCCCAAACTCTTAATTTATCCCTCCCTCACGGCCACCCCACCTTTGNTTCCATTGTGGTTTATTATAGAATATTGAATCTAGTTCCTTGAGCCATATGGTAGGACCTTGTTTATTTTATATAGAGTAGTTTGTATCTGCTAATCCCAAACTCTTAATTTATCCCTCCCTCACGGCCACCCCACCTTTGGTAACCATAAGTTTGTTTTTGTGTCTATGGGTCTATATCTGCTTTGTACATATGTTCATGTGTGAGTCTGACTCATTTCTTGATGCCTGAAGTAAATGTTTACTTTTTCCAGTGCAGAATTCATAACTCTCAATGATTGCCTTCAGTTGGCATACCTGCCTTCCAAAAGGAATCACATGTTGCTGCTCTATCCTCGTGAGATTTTAATCCTTGATCTTGAGGTGAATCAGACAGTGGGTGTGATTGCAATAGAGCGAACAGGAGTTCCTTTTCTGCAGGTATCTACAGTTTACAAATCGCATCACCAAAAGTTGATTATGAATTATATAGAGAAAAATAATCTATACTTTTGCATAGTCTTGCAAAAGTCCTTAGTTTCACTTTTTTTCTATTTATTTAAAAATTGACAATGTTATTTTACATTCCTTATTTTTCTGGGCTTCTGATTGGTTTGATTTAACCCTAGAAATTCTTCTGACAGATCTGGAGATAGATACTGAACTGTGATTGATGGATTAGGGGATTATATGTGTGCTTTTGTGTTTTTGCTTTTTTCCCATATTCTGTAAATATGAGTTTATGAGTCTCACTGTATATGTAATTTTAAAATCTATGGTTTTAAAAAATAAATATATCACCTATTTAAAGGTAATTCCCTGCTTTCAACGTGATGGTTTATTTTGCCTACATGAAAATGGTTGTATAACCTTACGTGTTCGAAGATCTTACAGTAGTATTTTCACCAGTTCAAATGAGGAACCAGGTAAGTTTATATCTCACAATAATGTTCACTTATTTTTTTCCAGAATTATTTTTTAAAGCTTTATGTGGCAAATACTAACCAAAGCATGGAGTTAATGATAATCCCTTCCTTAAGATAATAGAATATGGTTATAGTATGAGACATAAGAAAGAATAAACCCAAGATAATCTCTGGGTATTATAACAGTGCACCTCTTGTAGGCAGCAAAAATAGCAGTATTTTGTAACCCCTTTTTGACTGTATCCATGAGCCAAGCCATGTTATCTTTTGTGACTATTTCTTTTACACAAGTCCAACCTTGTATATACCTTTATTATTACACCCCTTGGAGTTTTCTTCTGCTTTAGCAAGGAATGTCTTAAACCTTGTCACTTCCATGGTAAAATGACATAGGTTAATAAGTCTTTAGGGCATTCAGTTGTCTTTTCCAATCTTATCCTGGAGAATAAAACTGATGTCTTTATGGAATGATATGCTATGTAAAGGTGAAAGTGACTTTCACATCTTTCGTAAAATACAGTTATTTTTAGGTTTACTCTTCAGTTTGGTTGCTCAGTCATGTCCGACTCTGCAGCCCCATGGACTGCAGCATGCCAGGCTTCCCTGTCCATCACCAACTCCTGGAGCTTGCTCAAACTCATGTCCATAGAGTCAGTGATGCCAGCCAGCCATCTCATCCTCTGTCGTCCCCTTCTCCTGCCTTCAGTCTTTCACAGCATCAGGGTCTTTTCCAGTGAGTCAGTTCTTTGCATCAGGTGGCCAAAGTATTGGAGCTTCAGCTTCAGCATCAGTCCTTCCAATGAATATTCAGGACTGATTTCCCTTATCATTGACTGGTTTGATCTCCCTGCTGTCCAAGGGACTCTCAAGAGTCTCCTCCAATACTACAGTTCAGAAACATCAGTTCTTCAGTGCTAAGCCTTCTTTATGGTCCAACTCCCA
>SJYV01021875.1:122699-218148 GCA_006410875.1 Neotragus pygmaeus | reverse complement strand
TTCCCCATCTATTTCCCATGAAGTGATGGGACCGGATGCCATGATCTTTGTTTTCTGAATGTTGAGCTTTAAGCCAACTTTTTCGCTCTCCTCTTTTTAGTCATATATCTGTTGATCTTTTTTTGAAAGATTTTCTTCATTTAAAAATAAATGAATTATTTAATAAATAATTATTTTGATAATTGTCTTTTGGACATTAAATTTGGTGTGGACAGTCACTAAGTTAATTGTCTTATATCCTGAAGAAATTAGTACTTGTAAACACATGGAAGCCATTTTTGATAAACTTTGCTTTAGTTGAAGGGATGATGTTCTTTTTGATTGTGGTATTATTTACACTGAAACAAGTAGCAGTGACATTAATATGGTTGCTTTCTAATATTTAAAGAAAACAATACTCTTGTTAAGATCCAGATCCTGTCCAGGAGCTTACCTATGACCTACGAAGCCAGTGTGATGCAATCAGGGTGACAAAAACTGTCCGTNCACTGAAACAAGTAGCAGTGACATTAATATGGTTGCTTTCTAATATTTAAAGAAAACAATACTCTTGTTAAGATCCAGATCCTGTCCAGGAGCTTACCTATGACCTACGAAGCCAGTGTGATGCAATCAGGGTGACAAAAACTGTCCGTCCCTTCAGTATGGTGTGCTGTCCCGTCAATGAGAATGCAGCTGCCCTCATAGTGAGTGACGGCAGGGTCATGATATGGGAACTGAAGTCTGCTGTTTGCAATCGGAATTCACGGAGCAGGTAAATGAACCAATAGGATCTCTTTTTTTGTTTTGCTTTGCTTCCCCCCCTTTTAAAGATTGCCAGAATCATATAAAAATAGCAAGGCCTTTTTCTGTAAAAAATATTTAGACATTAGATTATAAGGGGATTATGTAAACTTGCTAGAGATATTTCACCTGTGGTTTAGATTAGTGATTAGTGTAAAAAATGGATACTAATGAGTACTAATCGAAAGTTAGTAATCTGAGTTACTAGTGTAATATGATGCAGACTGTAAACATGTAAGAACCGTCTAATTATTATATCTTTGCAGCAGTTCTGGCGTGTCACCTCTGTACTCACCAGTGTCTTTCTGTGGAATTCCTGGAGGAGTCCTACAGAATAAACTCCCAGACCTCTCCTTAGATAACATGATTGGTAGGCCACTTTTTTTTTGCCTCTGACTTTCATGTTAGGTATACTTTTTGAAGGGCAAAATTAATAATCAGTGATTGTTGTTACTATTATATCAAAGTCAATACTTCAGAAAACTAAAATGTAGATTCATTCTTTTCTGAATAAACCAGAGGGGTATAAAATAAAATTTATGTGGTCCCTAACAGTTATCTGCTGATTGTCATTGTGATTTTACTTGTCTGTTTCTTCCCGTAGGTTATACACATCACAGGGGTGGGACGGAGCTTAACTCTGCCTTGCATCCCCAGCACTCAGCACAGGGTGTTGCCCATTCTAGATGTACAATAAATAGTTATTGAAGAAATAATTAACTGAGCAATATTAGAAAAAAATCATCTGCTTGACTTATATTTTCTTATATTTATGTTGGGAATTCTTACTTTCACCAAATATTTATTTGCAAATAAAATATTATTTCAAACTTATCTAGTTATTTTAGAGCCAGAATATAGTCAAGAAAGAATGAGGGTTGGTGATTTCAAATATTATACAACTAGGAATTATAAATATGCCAAACAGAGTTGACATGTAATTCACTTAAAATTGTGGCCAATGGTTTATAAAGGATTTTCTTTACCATTATTTGTTATTCCATAATGTAATTAAACATGGACATTATTTACTAGGTTTCTTTTTGTTTGTATAAATGCTATGAAGATAAATGATGTACTAGAAAGAAGAGCATTAGCTTATTGATCTTAATCAGAGATGACATTTATTGGAGGCTTAGTACTATATTAAATGCTGTGCCAGATTCTCTACTTAATACCTTGACAACCCTGCGGACTAGATACTATTATTATTATTTCCATTTTATATATGTGGGAACTAAGATCAGGAGAGATTAAAAAACTTGCCCCAAAGTACACAGCCAGTTAGTGGAAATGTGGTCATAATCATCCCAATCTGGCGTCTGCTTCTTGGCCATGGCCTCTAGTCCTGGCTGCTTCACTGTCACCAAAGCAAGGCTTGACCTCTCCATACCCTGGTATTCTCACTATTCCTGCCAGTTTTGGACTCTTTGTGCTCACTGATGCTAACTTACATACTTAAAATTTTTTCCTTTCACCTTTCAAACATAAATCCCTATGAAGAAGTTCAGATACATAATTGTTTTGCAAAATTTATTTTATCAGTAACATAATTTTCTGAGTTAATTGACCCTGTCTGCACTTAATATAAACTATTAAAGTGAAAAGAATTATGAACACACATGCACAGAACTAATCAGTAATATGAAGCCCATAGGAGTTTGAAATTTTATGCTGTTTAGGTATCTAAGTGATATAAATTATATTTTGAGGGGGACAGAATGATACAGATCGTATAGCAGTTCTTGACAACGTTGTTGATTTGAAAATATTAAATAATTAAATCTTTGTTACTTGAAAACATTTTAATTAAAACTTTAAACTTTTAATTTGAAATTCACTATGTACTTAGTGATAATTGAAAGCAATTCAGTTAAGTACACGGGTCTGATTTATATTCATTGAATAAAGGCTGTTGCTTATTAAGGCCTAATCTGCCCTACTTTGTGAATCACTTCACATGGAAAATGCTGGAAGAGAAATATGCTCCAAGCTGCCAAAAGTTGGTAAACATGGCACCTACTTGTTGCCATTGCTTTAGACCCCATCTTTGTTACTAAAAATGAGTATCAGTTGTATGGCTTATCCTAAGGGATCATTTATTCAGATTGATCCTTTTTTTGTGTGTATCTTACCGATTTTATAATAACATTTTACTAAAACAACTTGATGGGTTTAAGAGGTTTATTTAGAATCCCATCACCCACTCTAAATAATTATTTACATTTTTCCTTTTCACAGCTATGTGTATATGTGTGTGTACACATATATATGCACTAAAATGTGCTTGTGCTTGTGCTCAGTCGTGTCCAACTCTTTGTCACCCTGTGGACTGTAGCCAGCCAGGCTCTTCTGCCCATGGAATTTTCCAGGCAAGAATACTGGAGTGGAATGCCATTTGCTACTCCAGGAAATCTTTCCGACCCAGGGGATTGAACCTGCATCTCTTGTGTCTTCTGCATGGACAGATGGATTGTTTACCAGTAGCACCACCTGTGATAAACACACATGCACATACACTCACACATACTCTTGTGTGATAACTTTATCCCAGTCTTTTGGTGGTACTAGTGGTAAAGAACCTGTCTGCCAGTGCAGGAGACATAAGGGACACAGGTTCAATCCCTGGGTGGGAAGATCTCCTGGAGAAGGACGTGGCAACCCATTGCAGTGTTCTTGCCTGGAGAATCCCATGGACAGAGGAGCCTGGTGGGCTGTAGTCCATAGCGTCAGACAGAGTTGGACAGGACTGAAGCAACTTAACACATACAAAGGAAGAAATATTTTAAACCCTTATTAGTGAGTTAAAGTTTCAATTTTGCTGCACTCTTTGTAGTCACATTTTGTTGTCGTTGTTCAGTTGCAAAGTCGTGTCTGACTGTGACCCCATGGACTGCAAAAAGCCAGGCTTCCCTGTCCTTCACTATCTCCCTGAATTTACTCACACTCATGTCCATTGAGTTGGTGATTCCATCCAGGCTTCTCATCCTCTGTCATTCCCTTCTCCTCCTGCCCTCAATCTTTCCCAGCATCAGGGTCTTTTCCCATGAGTCAACTCTTCTCCCCCACCCCACTGCAAATGAGTATTGGAGCTTCAGCTTCAGCATCAGTCTTTGCAGTGACTATGCAGAGTTGATTTCCTTTAGGTTTGACTGGTTTGAGCTCTTTGAACCTATTTGTGATTACCAATTTTATGGGCACTTTAAAGAGCATCAGATCAAAACATAACCCTTAAGGAAGGCAGTGAGACAAGAATATGCTATAATCTGTCATGTACAGAAAATGTTCTCTAACCCTAGTCCTTCTCGATTTGCCTTTGATGCCCTGAAGCCAGCAACTTTGGCTAAAACAGTGTTTCTTAGAAGACAAAGGCCCCTGAATTATGGATAGCAATACTCTGGAGTAATCTAACTTTTGAGATATTAGATGATGCAAACTAAGTCCTGTAGCTAAATACTGAATAGCTAAGCCCTCATAGTGCCACGTGACACTTTCTAGATCTGAAGAGTACTTCCACTGTAAAGTTCCTTTAGATTTTAAAATCAGCTTATGTTGCAATTAATGTATTTTTTTGTTGTTTGTTTTATTACAAACCAGGGCAGAGTGCAATTGCTGGGGAAGAACATCCCAAAGGCTCCATTCTGCAGGAAGTGCAGCTTAAGTTCCTGCTAACAGGTCTGCTCTCAGGACTGCCCTCCCCACAGTTCGCTATCCGGATGTGCCCCCCGTTGACCACAAAAAACATCAAGATGTATCAGCCGTTGCTTGCTGTTGGTGAGTTCTTGTTTTAACTCTTTATGTCTATTTTACACTTTTAAGACATTAAAGCTTCCTGATTATTAGAAGATCCTTTATTCTCCTTTAGAATGCTTTAAGTGGAGGAAGAGGCTCCATGAAATTGTGTAAATACTCATCTTGAAATGCTTTTTTCCCCTCTCCTGTGGGAAATAGTTAATCTTTTTAAATCACAACAATAACTCATTCACTGGTGGCACATGACAGAGATTCTGACACCATGGATGTGTTTCTGAAAGGTCAAAAGGGTAGTTCCTGTGTGATGCTGAAACCAGACTGCTTGTCTTTTCTTGGACCATCTCAAGCTCTCCTGTACCTGTCATTTTGTTTTGAGTTTTTGTTAACTAATAATGTGGTCAAAGTTAATATTTAGTAACAGCAAGAATCTATATTTGCTAAGAATTTTATGTTAAACCTGATTTTATTTTGTTCAAAGTGGCTCTTGTCTTTGTAAACTAAAAATTTGCCTTCTGGTTTGAAATTGCAATTTTTAGGTTTTAGATTTTTTAAAAATTGGTCTGGGTTTCAGCTTGCTCTCACAATAATTTCATGGTAATATGATTAACCTGGTTTCTTTTACAGAGAAAACCAAATTTTAATTTCCTTTTAAGTATATAAGGTTAAAAATTCCTTTCTCTAAAAATTTGAAAAACAGAATATTTGTTTAAAATGGTCATTACTTTTCTTAAGAAGCTTTTGGTTTGATTTCTGGTTTTTTCCCAGTTCTCTAAACTTGTGATTCGTGATTTTTTTGTTTTTTTCCTAAAATGAAAATCTGATCACATGTATCTTGCAGCCCTTGTGTCTTAGCTCAGTGGCTGGCTTGTGAGACCTAATGGCTCATTTGAGTATTACTGTTTGGTGATACTGTTATTTCCCCATTTTTTTCCATTATCATCTTTTGAAAGTGATTTGAATTTTAAGATTCGGTGATCTGTGCTTATAGGTATCCAGATTTATATAAAAACAGATAGATGTTTAATCTTTGCTCTAGAAACGATTGATTCATATTAAACCTCTTATTGAAATTTCAGTTGGAATTTGTCAATGTATATAGAATATATGTCTCTAAATGTCAGTACACCTAATTTATCAATTAGGATTTTATTAATTTCTTGGTGAAAATTATGTCTTGAGATAGTTAGGTAATAAGAATTGATCAGAATCTGAGATTTCCATTGTAGAATAAGCTATATTATAGTGGTATATAGTGACTACTGCTGCTGCTAAGTCACTTCAGTTGTGTCCGACTCTGTGCGATCCCACAGATGGCAGCCCATTGGGCTCCGCCATCCCTGGGATTCTCCAGGCAAGAACACTGGAGTGGGTTGCCATTTCCTTCTCCAGTGCATGAAAGTGAAAAATGAAAGTGAAGTCGCTCAGTCGTGTCTGACTCAGTGACCCCATGGACTGCAGCCTACCAGGCTCCTCCATCCATGGGAGTTTCCAGGCAAGAGTACTGGAGTAGGATGCCATTGCCTTCTCCGATATAGTGAGTAGCAAGTCATTTATTGAATTTAGTATAATAGCGAAGTAAAAGCAAAAAATATATGTGCCTGAAGTCTTGCAGAGTCATTAGGAAACACAAGCAGAGCTCAGCTGGATTTACTTCTCCTTCTAGGGCCTGTAAATCATAGTTTTGACATCAAAATGTGCAGAATATAGAAATCATATAATTATTTTGAAAATTTGCTGATTGAAAAGTTTGAGTAATTTAGATATTTTCTCAGGACTAGAGCTAGAAGATATTGTGGCATAGGTAATAAATATAAAGTTATAATACCATAGTTCTCTAGAATAGTTTTGCAAGAAATTTCTGAAGCTTTATTCAGCAAGTTAGCTGAGATTGGAATTTGCCTAAAATGCTGGGTTGGGAAGATCCCCTGGAGAAGGGAAAGGCTAACCACTCCAGTATTCTGGCCTGGAGAATGCCATGGACTATATATAGTCCATGGGGTCGCAAAGAGTCAGACACAACTGAGGGACTTTCTCGTTCACTTTCACATTATTATATTATTATTTCTACAATCTGTTGCTTTGTATGAATCCATTAATTCTTTCAGTCATGTGTAATGAGAAAGTGATTGTGCAACCACTAACATTGTTCACTTTTCTTGTTTCACTTATAAAAACATATTAAGGGCTGAAACATTAATTTCTGAAGAAAGTATTACTTTCTCAAGTGGCCATGTCCCTTCTAATTAAAGTTTAGACTGATTACCTGAGACTGAAAAGCTTTAGGTATAATAATCACTACAAATCATAATACAGTGATAACAGTAATAATAATAATCACATCCTTGCATGGTGCTGAGTGTTATACTAAGTGTTTTACACATACGTTTCTCATTTAATCTCCAATGAATAAATAGATTTGCAATGCAAGCAAGAAAACTGCAAGAGTGTAGGGCAGAACCAGGGCTTAAACTTCAGCTTCTTTAACTGTAAAATCCACAGTTAGCCACTGTACTTTATCATCTCTTTATGATATATTTAATGTTAAAGACAGAGCAAAAAATCTTTGTAAAGAAAATTAGAAAAATCTGGTTAATGAGTTCTGCACGGTTGTATTTTTAAGGACCAGTTATAATAATAAACATTCAAAAAGCTCAAGAAAGTGCACGTCAGATTTTGTGTGTATTGAATTAGATTTTGAAGTCTTTCTTTGAAAATCTATTTCTGGGTTTAGGTAAGATTACAGAGTCCATGGAACTTCCCTGGTAGCTCAGCTGGTAAAGAATCTGCCTGCAATGCAGGAGGCCCTGGTTCGATTCCTGGGTTCGGAAGATACTCTGGAGAAGAGATAGGCTACTTATTTCAGTATTCTTGGGCTTTCCTGGTGGCTCAGATGGTAAAGAATCCGCCTGCAATGTAGGAGGCCTGGGTTTGATCCGTAGGATGAGAAGACTGAAGGAGGGCATGGCAACTCACTCCGGTGTTCTTGCCTGGAAAATCCCATGGACAGAAGAGCCTAGAGAGCTCCAGTCCATGGAGTCACAGAGAGTTGGACACGACTGAGTGACTAATTACAACACAGCACAGAGTCCGTGAGATTAGACCCATTTCTGAAAAGAGGAAAGACAGAGAAATATACTGTTCCTTCACACCTAGCTTAGGTTCCTTTTATAAAAGATAGATGTTTTAAAATGATTGAAATCTTGAGAGAAGACTTGTGTTAGCTATGAAACTTCCACTAGATTAAATCTCCTCTACCATGTCATTTTGATAGGTACAAGCAATGGTTCCGTCCTGGTGTACCATCTCACCAGTGGGCTGCTGCACAAGGAGTTAAGCATCCATTCCTGTGAAGTCAAGTGAGTCTGTCATTGGGATATTGAGCTCATAAACATATGTAATATCAAAAAAGTTCTTATGGACTTTTCTACACGGAATAGTCTGCAGTGATTATTTGACTGAAAGCTTTGAATAATAGATATTCTTGTCCAACTAATGGCTGTGTTCATCAAGGATGAGTACTAATTGTTTACTTTGTAGAGGACCTTAATTCAGTGAAGAATTTTTTCTCACTTTATTTCTGCATCTTATTTATTTCTCCTAAGGTCCAGGCTGTTTTCTTACTGGATATAATTCTCTTCCCTTGTTCCAGTTTATATAGTTTTTTTCCATTTCTGTAAAGATCTTATAGTAGGACTTATGATGAAAAATTTGAGTAAAGTCACTTTAATTTTTAATTAATCTCATTTATTCTTTCATTTGACATATGACCTGTTTCATGAGTTCTTTCAATGCAGAGGTATCTGAGGGAAGGCTAACAGGACAGAAGGAAGCCTCTTGCTTTATGTTTTAAAGTATTATATCAGTTCAGTTCAGTTCAGTCACTCAGTCGTGTCCGACTCTTTGCGACCCCATGAATTGCAGCACGCCAGGCCTCCCTGTATTATATACCACTCCAATAAAAATAAAAAGTACGTACCTACCTGCTCCATAGCATTATTTTTCTGATCACATGACTATATTATTTTCTTTGCCCTGGTAATGATGGATTATGAAGTTACACATATAAAATATAAATTTATTAGTTTTCGGTTATTTTTGGATGATTTTGGAACAGATGTATCAGGCTATTTTCTTCTGTACATTATATAAATTATAGACCTCATGTGTATATTAAAATTCTTAGTGAACCCTTAGCGTACACATTATTCTGAATAAATGCATTTTCTAAATGGGAAGGGTCAGTGCTTGAAGTATCACAACTTCTGATTGTGATGGAAGTTTCTGAGAGTTCAGTTCAGTTCAGTCGCTCAGTCGTATCCNCCCACTCTGCAGAGGGAGGGCACCCCCACACCGGTGCCCCCAGCAGGTGTAAGTACACCTACATGGGGGAATAATGTCATCAAAAGCATTAGGTATCTATTTGGATCCTTTCAGACTGTTGGCCATCTTTTTCTCTCTTTCAGTAGTCCCTGCTGTCACTGATTCCTTCTCCCTTTCTTTCCCATGCTTATTGACGTTTCCTCTCACCCTTGGATTTTGTGTGCAGTGTTCCCTTTTATGGCCAACAGCAATGAGTCAGAACTCATCATTTAATCAATACTTGTTCTGAGGATTGTGTTAAATATTAATACTTTGCTTTCATTGTTTCATTGATTGCTCACTACAGCTCTATGCAGTGGGCACTATTATTCCCAATTTATAGAAGAAAAACAGTATTATAGAGTCATCTGTGAAAAAGGTATATGCAATTCAGTCTGGGCCTTTTAGGCTTCAGAACTGAGCTCGTAGCATCCTTGTGCTGGGTCTTCAGATAAAAAAATTCATGTAGATTAATTGGAAACAGTTTGGCAGTAAGATAAAAATGTTGACTCAGTTCAGTTAAGTTCAGTCGCTCAGTCATTTCCGGCTCTTTGCGACCCCATGAATCGCAGCATGCCTGGCCTCCCTGCTCATCACCATCTCCCAGAGTTCACTCAGACTCATGTGCATCGAGTCCGTGATGCCATCCAGCCATCCCAGCCTCTGTCGTCCCCTTCTCCTCCTGCCCCCAATCCCTCCCAGCATCAGAGTCTTTTCCAATGAGTCAACTTTTCTCATGAGGTGGCCAAAGTACTGGAGTTTGAGCTTTAGCATCATTCCTTCCAAAGAAATCCCAGGACTGGTCTCCTTCAGAATGGACTGGTTGGATCTCCTTGCAGTCCAAGGGACTCTCAAGAGTCTTCTCCAACACCACTAAACCAAGATTAATACCAAGAATTTGGTACATGCTTCTGGGAAATCAAGCACATTTTCATCTTTTTCTGAACACTGAAATCTTATTTATTTATTCACATTGAGGTGCAGTAAGATATATTAGTTTAAGATGTACAGTGTAATAATACTTATCTGTGTGGTGAAATGATCACCACAATATGAAGTCTTTAATAAAGACACAATAGCTAGTTAATCAGTGAGCTATGTGCTATAAGTAAGATGGTTATTCTGGATTGCTCAGGTTGTAGATGTCACTAAGAATATGATTTACACATTATGATAGTATTTGTTATTGACACAAAAACTATTTATAAAGTGTTGCTTGGGGTACCAAATAACTCTCAAGGGTATGCTACTCAGTCAGGCTAGTGTTGTGAATGATCTCATAAATATGCTCATTTTTAAAATATACATTTTCCTCTTAATTGCTGTTTTAAAAGATAATTCACCTTTTATATTTAGAGATGGTGCTCAAGAGGATGCTAAAATACTTCTGTCTTTGTGTTTCAATTAATGCAATTATAGTATTATAATTAAAAACCATTATGAAAATTTCACAGATGTGTTATAAAAATTGCTGAACTTATTAGCAATAAACCCAATACATTGTAGATACTCATATGCAAATTAAAGGCCAACTTTTAAAAGGTGGTTTTTCTCTTGTACTAAATGTGTTTTTTAACACCACAAAATCTTAAGTACTTCAGTCTTATGCATACACGTGGCCCGGGACTACTTAACTATAGATAGTTTATATCTGTGTGTTTGTCAGAACCATGATGTTTTAACCAGTTACACTTCATAAATATGAAATATATATTGAATCTCTTCTGTATGCCTGTAAACAGACAAAATCTTGGAGACTTATAATCCAGTGGAAGATACCTAGAAGTAAACAATGTGGAGTGGTACATACAGGTTTTCTTAGATTATTAGAGTTTTTATATTATTAGTTGGTATCTTTGTCCTGTAGACTAAAATTACAATAATATAGCCCAATACTATGTTCATTGTCAAAAATTGTTAAAATGTATATGGGTATCAGAACACTGATGGACTCAATATTGAGTCCATTGAGTACATTAAGTTATTTGTGGAAAGTAAAATGATCTCCATTTGGTTCATCTGTAAATTTGCAGACATTAGTTTCATATCATTATAGAACTTCAAGTCTTTTCAGAAAGTGTGTGCTCGCCTCGGACTGCCTGATGTTGGGAGGTAGCCAGTGTAGCGTCCCCCGTGTGGGTGAACAGGGAAGAACTTGGGAGTCTGTAAGAGCCAGAGCCTTTGCTCTGTTGGTAGATTTTAGGGTTGTAGTCTTTTGATAGTGAGAGATGCTGCAAAACCAGCTTAGATTGTCTGAGTCAGAACATGAGCTACAGTTCTTAAAAGATTTTTTCAATAGAGCTCAGTGTATGATTAAACCTAGGTGGACAGTGGTTTTCTAATCCTGGGAGCAGTGTTGTGCTCAGTGGTTTAACAAGAGTTTTCATTCTTTTCTTTTGAGAAATAATCTCCTCCTTATCTCGTACACTTTGAAGTCCAACGTGATTTTTATTTTTTTTAGTCGATCAATAGGAGTCAGATATACAAGCTGCTGCTGGAATCTGTTCACAAGCAATATACTTGTGCTCAGTTATAAATAATCAGCCACCCATGTTCTGTTATCTCCTCAGCACTGGGGCAGCCTGTAAACAGTGGGGAAAGCCCTTCTCTGGGTATGAACGGCACTTAAAACATAAGGAGGCGTGGTAGGCCTTTTTGGACATCATTCTTTTAATCTGACAGAATTTGCTGAGTAGCTGTCATGTGCTTGGATTGCCAGGGCAGGTACCTCCCTCCTGAGAGAGTGCAGTCTAGGGCAATGCTTCTCCATCAATTGCACTGTTTGCTCAGCTTTTCAGGCTCTCAGGCAAAACCCTGTTTGCCCTTTGAGTCTCAGCTTTAATGTTTCTCCAGGAAGCCCTATGTGGCCCGTGAGACCAGATCTGTGTGACTCGTGCAAGCTCCTGTTGAACTTGGCAGTGCTCCCTTTTGTGATAGGTAACTCCAGATGCACTTGTATAATATCTCTTTCCTGCTAGATCACAGGGCTCTTGAAGGACAGCAGTTAAGTCTGCCTCATTTGCAGCTGTATTCCCTAGCCTGGCAAGTTGCTCACATGTCCTGGGTACTTAATAGCACTGGCAACAGCATTTATGGAGTACTTAACAGATGTATCCTTAACATAATAATTGAAAAGTGAGAGGACTGAAATTTTTCCTGTCTAGAGATAGCGCCATTACTATACCGGAGTATCAGATTTCCATCAACAAGACTTGAAAAGTATATCTTAAGGTTTCTATGGGTAAACAGATCTGATTGTACCTACCAGACTTATGTAGAGAGCAGAAGTCCAAAATGCTGCTTCTGTCATTGTGCTCACTCTAAATAGAAAAATTAATGAGTACTCCACGTTAGGGGAAAGAAAAACAAGAGACAAAGGGACTCTTCCAGTGAATAATTAACCAACTTATATTGTAGTCACTATGGCTGTGGCTTGAGTGTAGTTCATGGAGAGGCTTAATGAAAAAGACACGGCTTGAGTTACAGATCTTGAAATAAAGAGGAATTGATGGTGATGATGAGTCCGTACAGCGAAGACTCTGTGCTGGGCCTTCTTTATGCAGCCAGTGGTGTGACCCTGCACAGCAGAGGAGGGAGCTGAGCTGTAGAGGAGCAGAGAGCCAGTAAGTGCTGGAGCGGGGACTTGATCTAGGTAGTGGTCAAGGAGACGAGAAGGGGCCACTCCAGGCATGAAAATTCTGAAGAGTACTCAGTTTTCAGCACTTTAATCTGATTGTTTCAACAGAAGTTTACCTTTAAAGAGGTATAAATTGATAACGACAGGAATTCCCAGCTCTTGCAAATGTTATTTTCAGTTCTCTTGGGATTATCTTTGCCCCTCTGAGAAAAGACAAGTAGATAGATAAGATACACAGGGGTCAGTGAGGAAAAGTTACTCTTATTGAAATAGCAGACAGGTTCAGATGACTGAGAGGTACCTGTGTTGCTGGGTAGCTTTGAAAATCACAGAGAGCAGCGTGGATGTGATGCAGGAGCCATCACACCTTTTCTTGGGCAGGTGAGAGGTGGTCAGAGCAATCATGCTCACTCGAGCAATAGCATTCAAATTAGAGTAGACATGGAAAAATTAGCTCAGTCAGCAGGCATTTCCCGTAAAGGACAGAAGGCAAATATTTTAAGCTTTGTAGGCCATAAAATTTCTGGCACAGTTCCTCAGCCCTGCCATTGTATTGTGAAAGCAGCCATTGATATTATATTGTTGTCTTGTATGTGCTGATGAGTAATTGCATATAGAACAGAGATTTAGACTTGTCTCCCAGCCAGCTCTGTTACCTTGTGTGGTAGAGACTCTTTGTGACCCCATGAACTGTAGCCCACCAGGCCCCTCTGTCCATGGAATTACCCAGGTAAGAGTATTAGAATGAGTTGTCATTTCCTTCTCCAGTGCTCTTCTGTAATTGGTAAACTGTTTGGAGCGTTCATCCACTTCTAATCTAACAGTTCCGTCTGTATTTCTTGAGGAATTTTGGCTTCCTAACCAGCGAGGAATTTTGATAAAGTTCCTTCATGTACTTAACTTGACGCAGTCTGCTCAGAATATTTCTATACCACTTGCTTTAAACAATGGAGTTCTTGGCAATGATCTGGTGCTCTTCTTTGCCTGATTTTAATAGTCATTTTAATGCCATGACTTCTGATAACTGAGCTATCTTTAGTTTTAGTTAGAAATAATTTTTTACATGTTGGAAATATATAATTCTCAGATGTATTAATATTGTTCTTTAATTAACTTGTATAATAAAATTTAGGACATAGAAAAAACTTAATTTTTAAATAAAATTTTCAAACAAAGAATTTTAATCTTTGTTTAATTTCTCTATATAGGGGTATTGAATGGACGAGTTTAACTGGTTTTCTTTCTTTTGCTACCTCAACACCAAACAACATGGGATTAGTGAGAAATGAACTTCAACTGGTTGATCTTCCAACAGGTTTGTGTATTTAGACTTAAAATATTTAAAATGGTTCTATCATGTTGCTCAAAGAGGCTACTATTTAGAAGATGTATTCCAAGTTCTTTCACCTTGGAATTTTTTTCTTATGTATTCATTTTTATATATTTTATGTGTATGTATTCATTTTTTGGTTACTCTATAATAATTGCCTTAGAAAAGACTCATCATTGTTTGTATGCAAATTGTGCAAACACAGGTCCATGGAGTACCATTAGCCCAAATGGACAGATTCATAAATGGGATATCAGTTCTACTTCCAAGTACATTATTCCAGATAACCAGAAGTACAGTTTTAAAATAAATCTTTGTAGTTACACTTCTTTCAAATCTTTTAAAAAAATTTTTGGCCTTTTCAGGAACCCCTTAAAAATCTTACAAGGATTGTTGTAAAATGCTCATCTTTGAAACTTTTGATATTCTCTGGCTGACTAGTAGGAAAATTTAATTTAGGAATTTAAAGGCATTACAGTAGGAAATATTCCAGTAAAGTAACTTGTTCACAGTTGTTAAAAACCTGCAACCCAGTGAGTTTCAAAATAATAACTTAAAAGCAGAGTAAGGTGAAGGTTTTATATTATTTTTTATATAGCACATGGAATGGTTTCAAGTATTTTTTTAAACAAAATTATGGGGAGTTTTTTTAATGGCTTAGCAATATAAATATATGTAGCTTCAACCAAAAGTTATATGTGTGTGTAGTAAATCATATTTATGGTTGCTTCCTTGTATCATCAATACATGTTTCCAATTTATAGTTCTTATGTATCAGATCACGTTACTAAGCCTTAGAGAATTAGCTCCTGTTAGTCCAGTGTTGCTCCAGTCTAATTGGAAATGACCTGCGGGGTGACCCGTATCCCTGTATTCCTGATTTGTCGGTATACTGACACTGGTCACTGCAGTCACTGGGTAGCCAGAGGTGAAACGCTGTCCTATAGTATCATTCCCTAAAAACATGCCTGTGCATTTTTCCCATCAGCTCAGGTTCAGAACTCTTAGATAACTCAAAGTCTATCTTTCACAGATTTCTTTTTGAAGAACAGATTTCTAAGTAAAAGATACTGACTTTTTAGGTAGGACATTTAAGTTCATAAATTACAGATTTTCACAGCCTTGTCTTCTAAGGAGACCAGCAGACTAGCAGAGCCAGGAAAGGGTGTCGGGTGTTTGGCGAATGATATTAGTGAGATTCTACGTGATGGCCTTGAAGAGCAGGGAGACATGTAGGCATCCATTTGTCTTTGAATTGAGTCTCTTCTCTCTTTTGTTTAATGTAAATAGAAATCTAGGAGATGCTATTAAAATATTTTTTCAAACATAAGGTAGAACTTGTTTATTTTTTTTTAGTTATAGAAAACTGTTTAACTTCTTTGGCTGTTAACTCATTCTTAATCCCCAATTTCAGTTTATAGAGACCTTTGGAGGAACATGTCACAATATTGTAGTTGAGTATTTGCACATGGGACGAGAAATCTTAAATACCTATTCAAAGAGTGTTTTCCCCATTAGTTAATATTTGTAAACATGGAAATGTTTATAATACTTTGAATGAACCGGTAGTTTTTATAGTAGATACTTGCTTTACCATAGATGCCTTAAAACTTTAGAAATTGATGTTTCTAAATTTCTAAAATTAAATTATTTGAAAGGTACCACAGAAGGGAGTTAAGAAATTCTATAAAAAATAAAAATATCCTTTTATAAAGTAGATATTTGAATGCAAGTAATACAGTGTTGGTCTTATAATACTTTTGATTTAGTTTTGAATTTAGATCATTAGAAACAGCTTAAAGCAAATGGAGGAGTGAGGAGACTAGAAGGTACCACTGATCAAATTACACTGGCATAGCTTTTAGTTTCTTACATGTTTCCGTCTTGTTTTTACATTTCGTTTAATATTTACAATTAAAGGCAGGAGCATTGCTTTCCGTGGTGAACGAGGTAATGATGAGTCGCCCATCGAAATGATTAAAGTATCTCATTTGAAGTAAGTGTCAACCTAAAAAAAATCTGGTGTTTTCACAAGGGAATCTCAAACATTTTCTTTTTTTTTATCTTTAAGGAAATGAGAACATGCATGCATGTGCATAGAATTTCTTAGTGGTAGCAAATTGTGATGTGCAGCTGTCGCACAGAAAATATTTTAATTGCAAAATTAAGTTGCTATTGCTTTTAATTCTCCATTCAGATAAGTCACCATAAGGCAAGGTGACTTATCTGAATCTTAACATTTCATCAGATTGGTAAAATGAGTAACCCCATTTTGTTCAACTATAGATACATTGATAGAAGTACCTGTTACTAAAAAATGTTAGTTATTTGGTGAAGTTCTTTTTTCAGCCCCTACCTCAGTATGTGCTTATTGAGTGAAAGAACTCATTTTCCTTATTTATAACTTAGATCTAATTCTAGAAGTTTTTTGTTCCAAGGAAAAATATATGTAAAGCAGAATCATTGACAACAGAGATTGACTGAAAACTAATCCGAAGAACAAAGAAAGGAGTAGCACAGTGAAATTGTTTTTAACATTGCTTTAGCTTTTTGAGGATCTCTGCATTTCCATATAAATTTTAGAATCAACTTAACCAGTTTTATCATAAAAGCTTACTGGGATTTTGATTGTGATTGCATTGAATCGTGGATCAACATGGGGAAGAACTGACATCTTACCAAGTTTTGTGATTCATGAGTATAGTATATCTCTCCACTTATTTAGTTCTTCTTTAATTTCTTTCAATAATATTGTGTAGTTTCCAGTATACAGGTCCTGTGCATCATTTGTGAATTATTTTTTGCTTTTTCTTTGATGCTATTATAAATTATATTTTTTCTTCTGTTAATTTCAGTTTTCAGTTATTCATACACTGAAATAGTTTGACATAATATTTATTTATAACATTATATAAGCTTCATGTGTACAATATTATATTTCTACTTCTATTATATATACTTCACAACATGCTCACCACCCAAATTCTATTTTCTGTCGCCATACAGTTGATCTCCTTTACCCATTTTACCTCCCTCCTGTGTCTTTCCCTGTGGTAATCACTACTTTGTTCTCTGTATATCAGTAAATTATGTCAATCAATTTTATTAATTGTTTCAAAGAAAATCCTTTGGGCTTCTTTCATTTTTCTTTGTAGTTTTCTGTTTTCTGTTCCACTGACTGCCATGCTTATATCTTGTTGAGTTACTGACTGCTTTATCACTGAAATAACCTGTTTGTCTTTTCTCAGAAGCTTAAATCTGATTTGTCTGATTAGTATAGACACTCTAGCTTTCTTTTCATCAGTATTGGCATGGTATATCTTTTTCCTTCCTCCTATTTGTAACTTATCTCTGTCTTTGTATATAAAGTTGATTTCTGAAAGAGCATATAAATGGGACTTATTTTACTATTTGATCTGATAATCTCTGCTTCTAATTGCAGTGTTTAAGTTATTCATATTTAATGCAATTATCAACATGGCTTATGTTTTCATCTGCCATTTTGATAGTTATTTTCTCTTTTCTCATTTTAAGTAAATTAATATAGTTTATAATTATGTTAGGTTTAATTTCTCATAGGCAAAATATCAGTAAAACCCACATAAACANTGTTTAAGTTATTCATATTTAATGCAATTATCAACATGGCTTATGTTTTCATCTGCCATTTTGATAGTTATTTTCTCTTTTCTCATTTTAAGTAAATTAATATAGTTTATAATTATGTTAGGTTTAATTTCTCATAGGCAAAATATCAGTAAAACCCACGTAAACAAAAGTTCTTTGGGGGAGATCCTCAGTAATTTTTTCAAATGTAAGGGAATCCTGCCATGAAAAAGTCCGATAATTGCTCAAAATATTTGGATGCCAGATTTTTCTATTTCTCGTCAGTCTTGACTCTACACAAGCCTGCTAAATTAAGACATCTTAAACGTCTGGTCCCATTATTACCACTGCCTCAAAACTCAAGGATCTCTTGTTCTCTGCAGGATGAATCTCTATTCATGATAACACTGCATTTTAGGATGTCTTAGGGCTTTTAATGTGAATCCAAAATTTGCATGTTAATCTTCTTTCTCACGATGATTGTTCTCATCTCGCAGACTCTGCATTTCAAGTAGCACATTTCCCCCACACAGCCGGTCTCCTTTTCGGTCTTTTGCCATTTATCACACTTGTAACTCTGCCTAGAATGCCATTTCCCTATTGTCAAAGTTAATGTCAGCTTTCATAGTGAATCTTTATAGCATTTACCAGGTTCTCTTTTGTTTATATTAGTTATTTACATGCATGTCTGTACTTGTTTTTATATTAGATATAATAAAAGTGTGACGTATTTCATTTACATAATCCCTTGTGATTTATAAAATCCTTTCCTGTGTGCTGTCCCTGTTTCTTTATCCTTGTAGTATTTAGTGAGGTTGATGAGGTACTATTAACACCATTTTAAAGGTAAGTAGACTAAAACTCAAAAGGTCACATGTTTGTCTGAGGTCACGTAACTATCAAGTGGGAGAAACTGAAGTCCTGTGATACAAGTCACGTTTCCCACTGTCTCAGTTCCTCACAGTCGGCATGATAGAANGCTGTCCCTGTTTCTTTATCCTTGTAGTATTTAGTGAGGTTGGTGAGGTACTATTAACACCACTTTAAAGGTAAGTAGACTAAAACTCAGAAGGTCACATGTTTGTCTGAGGTCACGTAACTATCAGGTGGGAGAGACTGAAGTCCTGTGGTACAAGTCACGTTTCCCGCTGTCTCAGCTCCTCACAGTCGGCATGATAGAAACTGTACTTACTTTTCCATTTAGTTTTTCCCGTAACCTGCATACCAATTAGCCCATTGATGCAAGTAGTGGTATTTTCATGTCTCAATGAGAAAATTGAGCCTCAGGAGGGTTATTTTAAAATTTGGATGTGAACTCATGCCTTTTCTCATTCTTCATTCTGAGCTAGGCTCCTTGCCCTGACGGCGTGTGTGACTCTCACAAGTCATCTTAGAGCTTTACCTTCTTAGAACTACTAATCAAGAGGGCTAAAAGTTAGTTTAAATTCTCTTCGTTTAGAATGTGTCACCTGAGGTTTATGAACTTTTTATTTGTACTACTTATGGTGAAAACACTGCAAAAAGAGCTTCATTTAGTAATTTTGTTTATTTTAGGCAGTATTTAGCAGTCGTATTCAAAGATAAACCCCTGGAGTTATGGGATGTTAGGACTTGTACCATTCTTAGAGAAATGTCCAAAAACTTCCCTGCAATAACTGCTTTGGTAAGTTACAATTTTAAAGAAGTAAACAGTTTATTTGGGTATGTATATACATGGTGAATATTTTTCTTTAGCTCAAATTAAAATCATTACTGCTGTATGTTTTATTGCAAAAAATGTATATTCAGAGAAGATGATCTAAACAAATGGAGATAATTAATTTCTTGGATGGGTTAAGCTAATACTATGTTAAAGTCCAATTAAAATTTAATTTAGATATTTTGAGCAGCATGATAAACATATTCTAAAATATTTATGGAAAAATAAAAGTCCTAGTAGCTAAGTTAACCTTGGAAAAAAGAGAGTAATATAGGCGGTATGGGGGAGGTAGGCCCCTTCCTACTCCATACAGTAGATATAAAACCATAGAAATAAAGTAATGTCATACTGGCCCAAGTAAGAGAAATGGATCAGTATAATAAAGAGCTCATTAATAGGCCCATAAATATTTGGTAATTTAATGTACAGCAAAGTAACTTACAAACCTAAAGGGAAGAACAGCCTATTTAGTAGAAAGTATTGGGGAACCTCTCACTTAATAGAGAGAAATACTGGATTTATGCATAATACCATATTCAGAGGTGGGCTCCACAGGATTAATGACCTAAATGTGAAAATAACTACAGCTATAAAATTAATATAATCAAATACAGAAGAATATTTTTCTGTTCTGGGGGCAAAAGAGAATATTGGAAGCTCAAACCAAAAGGCAGAAAGGTAATTAATGAATTTGATTACATCAAGATTGGTGCTTTGTATTCAGTGAATCATACCACTGTCAAATTTGAAGACAACTTTAAAAAAAGAAAGTTTCCAGTGTCTTAAGGTGGACAGAGGACTAACTCTCTAAGGGGTTGGTATTATGGGGATTCCTGCAATGAAGGAGTAGTAGCCCTAGTGGAAAGATGGACAAGATGAATGATGTGACCAGTTAATGAATGTCAGAGAGACCTAAAAGGCCAACAAGCATGTGNGTCTTAAGGTGGACAGAGGACTAACTCTCTAAGGGGTTGGTATTATGGGGATTCCTGCAATGAAGGAGTAGTAGCCCCAGTGGAAAGATGGACAAGATGAACGATGTGACCAGTTAATGTATGTCAGAGAGATCTAAAAGGCCAACAAGCATGTGAAAAATATTCAGAATCCTGGGTTTTGAGATGTGCAAAGTAAAATGGCCCTGATAAACCTTTTAGACAAATAAAAATTGGAATGCCAGTACCATCCCATGTGGGTGAGGTATGGGCTGTAAGAATTCTTAGGCACTGCTGGTAGGGATGTAGACCAGTGAAGCCATTCTGCGGAGCAAGCTGGCAGCGCTTAGTCAAACACAGACATCCTCTTTGCCCCAGCTGGTCAGCTTATGGTCATACAGGAACTTGTGTGGACATTGAAATTTCAGTGCAGTGTAATTTCCCATGATGAGAGTATAGAGACAATCTGGGTGTCCTTTCCTGGGAAAACTAAAAACTAGACTAAAAATTGGCAGATGAACCCACAGAGTATTTTGTAACATACAGAAACAACAGAGGTGGGACTTGAATACATTGTGCCGAGTAAAAGGAGCAATGGGATGAGATACATGATCCACTACTGTTCATGCAGACCACAAATACCTTCATATAAAATAACTACATGTTTAAGAATTTATACATATGAGAGGGTATTAGATTAAATGCTTTAGAATAAACAGGAGTAAATAAAAGGAGAGTTTTGGGGTGGGCCTGTAGGTGATAATGGGCGATGACTGGAGGAGTGTGTGATCAGCTCATCTAAGGGGGAGGTAGGGAGGTAAGGAGTGGGAGGTACCATAACTAAATGTATTATTTTGATTTTGAAAAAATGGAAAGCATCAAAAGTTTAAGTCGTTAGGAGTTTGCCATCAAGCTCTTTTCCCTTAAGCTCTAATTGAAGATTCGAGGTGGAAGGAAATAGAGATGAATTATTGAAACCTTCTATCATAAGCCTTAATAAAAATGCATGCCTTCAGCCTTTCTAAAAATTAAAGTAAAGCCTAAGAGCAAATTGCGATTTCATGTGTAGTAACAAGAAGTGATGCTGGGCAGTGGTGAGTATGACCCGCTCTTCTGGAAGAGAGAGGGACTGAGCACCTGTGGGTGTGTCTGTCTTTGATTCACAGGAATGGTCACCTTCTCACAACTTGAAGAGCTTGCGGAAGAAACAGCTGGCCACCCGAGAGGCCATGGCCCGCCAGACCGTGGTCTCAGATACAGAGCTGAGTGTTGTTGAGTCATCTGTGATCAGGTGCCCTGCTCCACCACTGTCATTTGTAATAACCTGGTTATTACAGATAACCAGGAATTTATTATTTCCTGGTTGGGAAATTTGCTAAGTCCTGGTTGGGGATTTGACGGGTGGCATCCTAAGGCATCTCTAGTCCACTTTGGAGCAGACTTTGATGGTTCCATACACGCTCAGATGACAGAAGAGTTAGTAATTGTGTTGGGAGCAGCATGCAGTTTACATGTCAGCGCCTGTTAGTGAGCATGATTGATTCTTAGTGCCCTTCGGCTGCGTAGACTTCAGCTTGTGAAGTTCAAATGAACGTAGCGTGAACACCCAGGTGGACCCTATTGTCATCTATGTTCACCGCAGAAAGTGTATTAGGAATTCTAACTTTTGTACTGCCCCGTCCCCACCAAATTTACAAACAAAAAACTTCAGAGAATGATGGGCCAAGGTAAGGCCTCTGTTTTGCAGCAGAAACAGCAAAGAGGCTTCTTCCCCCATGTGAAGTCTAGATCACTACATTGTTCTGTACAGGGTAAACATTCAGTTGTGGTATGAAGAATAATTTGTGTTTTGCTATTATTGCCAGGCAAAGATTAGTTTCAGCCTTTTTTTTTTTTTAAATCATTTGACCTTCTGTTAATCCATCTGTATTTTGAGTGAGTTAATTCATTATGTCACTCTAGGGAAAAAAAATAGTTTCATCATCTTCTTTTTCTCTATCCCAAAGCTTGTTGCAGGAGGCTGAAAGTAAATCTGAACTCAGTCAAAACATCTCTGCCCGGGAGCATTTTGTGTTCACCGATAATGACGGTCAAGTCTATCATCTCACTGTTGAAGGAAACTCAGTGAAAGACAGTGCTCGGATCCCACCAGACGTGAGTCCAAACTGGTTAAACCTGCATGAAGATTTCTTACCGTAGACCTCATTAGTTCTATATCCAGTGAAGCCACGTTAAGGTGGAAAACTATTTCAGAAAAGTTTAATCTAAATAAACTTTGTTAAGGAGTTATTACCATTGATTAAATGTGTCCCATACTTTTGGAGAATAGCATTATAACTATTTTGATGACATACCATGTGCTGCTCATTTTTGTCATTATAATAATTCATGAGGAGCTGGTTCCATTTTATCTGTGATAGGATTGAGGGAGAATGAATAACTTTCCCCAGGTTGCCCCGCCTTGTGACATGCCAGAGCAGTGTTTAAACCCAGGTCTGTGTGTCTGACTCTAATCTCTCCTCCTTCCATTTCAAGTATTACCCTGAAGGAATTTATTTAAAATCTAGTTTTATTTTTAGGTAATAGTAATCAGGTTGTAGGTGTAAAGGTATTTATTAATCTTTACTAACATCTATATCCCCCATGGCCTTGTGGAATTCTCTAAGGATTTATAGTTAATTATTTGTGTCAGCATATATCTCATGGCTTTTTTTTTACTGAGTTGATGAAGAAAATGTTTTTGCTAATATTACTATAACTATTAAGTAGAGGATGAGATCTAGCATGTGAAAGTGCTTTTCAAGCTGTAATTCCAGTTTTACTGTTACATGGAATGAGTCATATCTGAGATTTAGTAATGTTTATTTTAAACTCTTAATAGTGCCAAAAGTTTTCACTAGTTTGAAAGGATAAAAATAATGCAAATGTGAAAGATTGATATTTGACATTATAATAGGAGCAGTAACCTAATTTTAAGTGCATAGAAAGAAAAACTGCAGTTCGAGAACGTGGCCTTAAGAGTTGCAGTGTAAAGAGCTCTACTCCGGAAAATCAGTTTGCTTTCAGAGCTCCTCCTTTAGACCTCAGAGAAGGCCCCACCTTAGCTCCTCTAGTGCCACTTGCAAATAGCTCATTCTCTTTGTTTTCTGATTACATCACCTTTGAGATTAGAATAGAAATAATCCAATAATTTCTGAGATTCTAGGTTCCTCCACTCTAAAAAACATTTAAAACTTTTGAACACTAGACACATGAATTTTCCTTTTTGTAAGGAAGAAAGGGAGAAAAGAGTCCTGCTGCTTTCAGGAGTTTTGTAAGATTCTGCCTCTTCTTATGGAGGTCTGGTGAGGATATAGCAAGTCTTAATTCTGCCTGCCAGATCCTTTTATTCCACAGCTGGAAGCAGTTTCTTCAAAGAATGACTGGCCTAATAAGAATCCAGCCTCTAGTGAAATTAGTGCATATTTTAGAGCAGATTATTTTAGGAAAAGAGAGTTATGTATCTAATATATAAAATATGAATGATTGATTTGGGTTCATTATTTTTATTTTCAGCAATCAAAATATTTTTCAATGACCAGTGTGTAGAATTGAGGCAGAGGTTTTGTTGATTTTAATCTAATATTTTTCTTTACCTTCCTTCCAAATATAAAGTACTAAGCCATTAAGCCGTTTATTTTGAGTTGGAACTTTCCCTTTAAATTTTGGCCCCATAACTATAGAGCATATAAAAATGGTAACAAGAAGAAGCCTGATATATTTTAAATTACATTCCCATGGAGAGTTTATAGTTGACTGACTGCCTTTATTCAGAAAACTGTGGGAGAGAATGATTATCTGTTTGCTGCCAGCTTTACTTCGATCCTTTGAACATTGTGTTTTACATGTAAGCAACATATCAGTGCCAACTAATAATACTCTACTGAGTTTTAAATCTCTCATTGGTTCTCTTGGGATTATTTGGAGTCAGAAAGCGAGTTTGTCCCACATTTCTCCGAAAGCACCTTAGAATCTTCACATGGCTTGTATCCCATCAACAAACTCATCTTAGGTAGAAAGTTCTAATACATCACTTGTAATTCTAAGCTGGTGACAGATTTCTGGACTGAACTTTTAATATTCTAATTTTTAGAAGTTAGAAAGTAATGTAAAAATGTTAAAAAAAAAATTCTCAGGACTAAAAAAGTTAAATTTAAAGGCAACTCTTAAACATTCTATTCTGTTAATATGGTCAGAAGAATAGAAATAAGATCTTGACTATTGCTTTATACTGTTCTGAATTCTATTTATTTAACATAGCTTTCTAAGTTTCTTACTAATCGAATCATTAAAATAATCATTTTTAATACAATTTTATCTTTTGTTTCTTGACTACCACTAGGATTTATGCAGTATTTGGTATATGTGCAAGTCTTTTAACAGCCAATTTAGCAAAACTCTGGAGCATTCCTACTTCTTACTAGCAATACTGTGAGAACCAAATGTGAATTTTTAATATTGTTCTATAAATGATGAAACAAGATTTCTTTGAATATAAGAATATAAGTAGAAAAGTAATTGAGCAGTATTATTGAATAGCTACCATTATATTGACTCTGTGGCAAACATTGTCATAAGGCCTTTACCTGTAAAAATTTATTAACACTAACAGGAACTCCTCAAATTTTGTGGCCTTGCCCTACTTTATTGACGATAAATCCAGACATGTAAAGATTAAGTAAGCATGCCCCCCATCACACAGCAAGTTCAGTGATGCAGCTGGGATTCAGGTCCACACAGCTTTTCTGAGAGCCCCAACTCCAGGTCTCCCCATCACAGTACCTCTGTGCGTGTGTCAGAGCTGCATGCTCCTTACAGCCCACTTTGATTTATTACAAGTGTCTCATTCTTATATTTGTGTTTCGCTGTGTAACTTCTCTGCAGAACCTTCTGTAAATTCAGATTTTACAGATGCCTTCAGTGTATAGTATCTCTTCTCCTTCATTATTCATGAAGGTATCAGCGAAGCTATGAATCTTTTTTCTTTTTTAATTGAAATATAGTCAATATACAGTATTATGTTAGCTTCAGGTGTACTGCATAGTGATGGATCCTCAGTAGAAGAATTGCTGAACAGTTAGTTATAAGACAGCTCTGAGAGTTCCCCAAGAATAAATGTGTTCATCCTTTAGCAGTGAGGGATAACTCAGAGACAGGAGCTCCTGAAAAGATGTCCTTTCTTTCTCTTTTTTCTTCTTTTAATTTTCTTTTCTCTGAAGTAGTTCTTCCTCAAAAGACATCCCTTCTCTATAAATCTAGTTCAGATAATAATGTCTATTGAATTGAAGTCTTCTGTTTCTTCTTAGTTGAAATTGAAATGGTAGGTAGCCCTCTTAGTGACTAAATTCTGTTAGTGTTTGATGATGTTCATACTATAATTAGGTTTTAAGATATCTTTGGGGCTTCCCTGGTGGCTCAGTCTATAGAGAATCCGCCTGCAACACAGGAGACCCAAGTTTGATCCCTGGGTTGGGAAGATCCCCTGGAGAAGGAGATAACACCCACTGCAATATTCTTGCACGGGAGACCCAATGGACAGAGGAGCCTGGTGGGCTACAGTCTATGGGGTCATAAAGAGTCAGACACAACTTAGCGACTAAACCACCAGCCAGATATCTTTATTATTTCATCATAGTTGTTAAATAAAAGTATTTCTCTGTTGTGACTGCTTATAAGTGGTAAAATTGATGTGTGTTTGTTGCTGTTCTTTTCTAGGGGAGTATGGGTAGCATTACTTGCATTGCTTGGAAAGGTGATACATTAGTTCTTGGAGATATGGATGGAAATTTAAATTTTTGGGATTTGAAGGGCAGAGTATCCAGGTATGTGACAAGAATTCAAGTGTATTATTCGGCTGAAACAAAAAATCTTGATATAGGTCCATTGGAGGCTTGCCACTTGGCAGTAGTGTCATTAAATATAGTCATGTGCAGGTTGGACCCTTGGGTCTCTTGTTATAGCACTTGGGAGGAACGGTCTTGAACTAAACTCTAGAATATTCATAGATGACCCTTCCCTGCAGGTGGCCCACATGGAGGTGCTGGGGTAGTATTCCAGCTGTTGTTAAAGAGCAGACCATGTCTGTCATATGTGACCCCTGTCCCGGAAAGCAGAGTGGTTGTCCTGTCATGTCACTAGACCCGGTCAAAAGCAGAAATAGAAAGAGAGATTGGACATAGCTCTCAATGACGAGATATTACTCTACTTGATATTGGTGTTTTGGTTTCTGTTTGTCCTCAGAGGAATACCTACACACCGAAGTTGGGTGAAGAAAATTCGTTTCGCCCCTGGTAAAGGAAACCAAAAATTAATAGCAATGTACAATGATGGAGCTGAAGTATGGGATTCTAAAGAGGTAAGCCCAGCTCCACGCGGGTTCACTGCAAATGAAGCTGCTGGTCACAGGAACCATGTACTTGTTTTCCTTCCTTCTGATTTATAAATGGGTTTGTCAAGCTTCTTAGAGCAGTTTTCTTCCTTTAAAAAATTTTCTTTTATAGTATTTCTGTTCTAAAGGTGACAGCTCAACAGATTGTTAATGTTATCACCATCTCTGGGACTTTCAAAATGCAGTCTGCATGTGGAAGTTAGATTGGCCACGACGGCTCAGTTTTAAACATGAACTGGACCTTCGCCTCAGGCACTGTCTTTCTTGCTCGTTTAGTCTGGAGTGATAAACATCTTCCTTTTCTTTCTGAAAGTGACAACCAAATTCACTCTTGAAGGTTCAGATGGTGAGCAGTTTAAGAAGTGGAAGAAATGTAACCTTTCGGATATTGGACGTGGACTGGTGCACGTCAGATAAAGTGATCCTGGCTTCCGATGACGGGTGTATCAGGGTCCTGGAGATGTCCATGAAGTCCACGTGCTTTAGGATGGATGAGCAGGAGTTGACCGGTATGGAGTTCTAACAGAAGGATGCTTGGAAGTGTCTTTATTTTGTATCAGCTGTTCTTTTCATGGAAGAGAGCTGCTTCTGTTTCATTTCATTCTTTCTAGGAATCTACATTTAAGAATCTACATTTAAATCTACATTTCAACTTAAAGCTTGAGTGTTGATACTACTGAGATGCTAAGCTCTGTAATTAGATGTCAGTCATTCCCCAAGGCTGGTTTACTCAGCACCCTTTCCTTGACCCCTTTCTGAGTGCTCTGTCAAAAGATCAAAGATGTTTACCTGAATAAAAATGACTTCCTCAGACTTTAGGAGAGGTCATCAAAGGACACGAATCTAGTGGTAAAGTGCTGCTGGTTTTTTAATAGTGAGTCTTGTGTCTTTTGCAACCATATATCATGGAAAAATAACTTTGGAAAGTATCATGAATTGTGATGCCTGTCTTATGACTTGTTAAAGGGCCAGTCAAAACAGAATTAGATGATTGCACTACCCTGCCCATTTTTGCATGGTGGTTTTGAGATTTTTTTTATCTGAGAATGAAAGCTATTTTAGTAAAAAGTAGCTATGAATGAGAAGTTTGTGAGTGCACTCATCAATCTATTTGAAAATGAGATGTCCCTACATTAAATTTTCTCCAGGCATACCTTTGGTGTATACACTGGGCTATCTGATCTGTAAAAAAATGTCATAAGAGACTTGTTTAGTCATTTACAGAGTTTCATCATAGAAACTGTCAGCTCTGGGAATTGTCTGTACCTTCCCAGAGTCAGTCCTTGGTACATTTAGAGACAGTAGGGTTTTAAAAACATGATCCTTCATTGTTGCGTTTGTGCTTGAGGCACTACCGAGTTGCTGTGTGTGTTGACTGGGCTGCCTTTAACTTGATTGAGTGTGCTTTCGCTTCTGCCACTGCCTCACCCCTGCCGCTGCATTTGGGAGCCATCACTTCTTAACTCTGCAACCGTGACTGACGGCTGGTGAGCTGCAGTTGAGCACTGCACCGCCACATCTGTCCTCAAGATCCCTGCCAGCTCTGCAGGAGTACCAGGACCTCCCTCTAGGGAAGGACAAGCATAGCAGATACTAACTTGAAACATAAAGTTATTGAGGAAATTAAGGGAATTTCAAGAATGATTTTTTCTTTTAATTTAGTTATTAGTTCTACGTAAAGAAGTATGCAACTTGTTATGCCCTAAGTCCGGATCCCTAGAACTGAGAGAATAAGACGTCCACAGCAATGCAAAAGCAAAAAGGGGTTTATTGCTAGCTCGAGCTAGGGCTCACGTCACATCCAGCACAGTGGAGTCGAACAAGAGCCCCGAGCTCTGAATCCCAGCAGTTTTTATACATTTGGTGTGGGTTAAAACAAAGACAGGGAGTTGGCAGGGGCAGATTGGCTGCAAGGGTTTCTTAGCATCTACTGATTGGCTAAATTTTGCGCATGCGGGCTTGCTTAGGGGACTTTTCGTGTTAACCAGGCTATGGGGAATATGCTGACTGGATGAGTCTCAAGGTCGGGGATGATGATCTCAGCTCCTTCTGGGCAGTGACCCAGCTTTTCCCGTGATTGTAGCTCTGGCCTACTTTAGTCCTTGAAGCCTGTCATGGCTTCTGTCAGGTCTCAACACAAATATAATCTAGATGTTTGAGAAGCTGTTCTTTGACTTTTATCTTAAAATTTGAGTCTAAAAGTCTCCAAAGCCAAGGTACTTGTTTTTAAATTAAACTATTTATATAATTAATGAGAGCCCATTGTTAGCTTAATGGGCTACTCTGTTTAGTACCATGACTGTTTAATACCATGAATGAACAGGTGACTCTCAACCAGATTCTAGATTACATTTTTCTTTTAAATTTTTCCTAAAAAAAAAAAAATCTATTGACTCTCTAGTGGTGCAACCTCAGCCAAAAAGGGAAAGTTTTAAAATAATAATGGGGAAAGTCAATGAAACTGTGCATATATTCCCCCAAATTGAACTTTAAAGTCAGAACAACACTCAGTAAATGTTAAAGAGTAAAGACTGGTGAGAGTGTAAACATGGAGTTAGGAAAAAGATTTCTGTGTGTTTGCTGCCAGGTATGTGCTGATTTGAGCTTGGAAAAATATGTTTGATGTAATATATTTCTATTCTGAGGAATTAGAAATGTATTTTGGACCTTATTGATGTAGGATAATAAAATCATTTGAAGTCATATGCATTGATATAATATTTAGTATATTTGCTTCATTTCTCCTTTTTGAAAAGTAGAGAAGATCGTAATATGTTGATTCAAATCTGTTTTCTTAGGATAGCTTGGTCTTCTTCCTCCACCCTCGCCCCTTATTTACATTTTTCTGACACTGCCTCTTCTCCCAGTAAAAGGGGAAGTCAGACAAATGTAGAAAATCGGAATCCCTGTTTTTAAGTTGGAGAATCCTTCTTACCTGCTGCCTAGATCGGGGGCATAAAATGGCATAAAACAATATTATTTTTATCAGTGTCTAAAAGGAATCCAGAACTATGAGACTTGTTTAATAACATTTTGTATGATGCTGTTTCCAAGAACTTTGAGTACTATCTTTGTGGGATCAGAGACTCTTCAGTCTAACTTTCTGCCCGACACTTAGCCCCTGTGTCTTAAGCAGTGAGTATACTACTACACTCTCTGAGTTGCCACCACCAGACTTATACATCGTTCTCTGCTGACTTCTCTGTGAACTGTCTACAGCGGAAGCTTTATNGTGCTGGTGTGCCTCACGCAGCCATCAGTGTTCTGTGGAGAGTGTACATGTCCTGGTATAGAAACCCTCCCTGGGATGGTCCTACCCCCAGATGATGAAAGTCACAGCTCCTGACGTGCTTTGCGTTCTGTTGAGCAGCATGAGGTACTTCGACAGAGCAGCCTTGTTTGTGGAAGCTTGTCTCAAGTACGGAGCCATCGAAGTCGGCGAGGACACAGATATCCTTTGCTGGGACGTGTTCGCTGAGGGGGAACCAGATGCCGTGAGTGGGCTTTAAGCATCCCCATTGGCTGTGCTGCCTGGGAGGAAACTGTTGTATGGAGAAAGATCCTGTTCTTACTGCCCGGAGCCAGGAAGAAGGGAGAAACGGGAGGAGACAAATCAGAAAGAAGGCCGTTGCCCCGCCGGCATCAGCTGTGAGATAAATGGAGAGCCAGGAAGGGCTGGGACGTGGAGGGAGCCCAGATTTTGTAATGTTTTGTTTGAATTTACAAAGAAAATAGAGGAACTAGAATAGGGAAGCTATAGCAGGCTCTGCTGGAATAAATGCATACCAGAATTGATTAAAAAGAAAGACCGGCTGTTGCCCCCAGGGACGGGCTGACGTGGAACAAGACGNCATTGTGTATATGTACCACAGCTTTCTTATCCATTCATCTGCTGATGGACATCTAGGTTGCTTCCATGCTTTTAAAAAGGCATAGTATAGAACTTCTCATTTTCTTATAAGAACCGGTAGGATGTGTGGGTAGGGGGATAAGTAGGATCAGCTGAAGTGAGCCAGTGTGTACAGATAAGAGAGGTTAAGCTCAGAAATCCAGGCTTTCCTTAGTAACAAGCAGGGAACTACATTTCATCTATGATCAGTCCATTATCACAAGTGACATGCTAGACCAAGGTGACAAAATAAACAGTAACAACATCAGATTTGAAGAGGATGTATTTCAAGCAGAGATTCCAAGGTCACCCACACTAGGAAGAAATATGTCATCTCTACTCCCACGATATGACATTATTAGCAGAAACATATGAGACTGTTTTCACCAACCAGAAAAGGAGGAAAAAATATCTCTCCAACTGTAACATTTGTATTTACCTGCAGGCTCATTATCTCCCAGTGCCTGGCCAGAGACACGGAGGATGCCAACTCCACTGCTACTCAGGTGGCCCATTTGAACTTGGTTCTTGTTCCTGGAAAACTCTGACATATTTTCTTTTTTTTNTCAGCTGTGAGATAAATGGAGAGCCAGGAAGGGCTGGGACGTGGAGGGAGCCCAGATTTTGTAATGTTTTGTTTGAATTTACAAAGAAAATAGAGGAACTAGAATAGGGAAGCTATAGCAGGCTCTGCTGGAATAAATGCATACCAGAATTGATTAAAAAGAAAGACCGGCTGTTGCCCCCAGGGACGGGCTGACGTGGAACAAGACGCAGCGGCACTTCAGAGAGACGTGTCGTGTAGGTAGGTCCCGGTGGCCCCCGTGTGACCGGGAGCATTTCAGTTCCGCCTCCCGTCACTTGAGTCACATGTTTTTCTTGGACAAGAAGGAGCTTGAGAATCCTACTCTCAGGTCCTTGTGTTTGCAGAGGCTTTGTTGTTCTCATTGCGCTTTTTCTTGAATTGTTACATTGTGGCCTCATATCTACATATCACGTTTTTTCATTTTTCTGTATATATTTTTTAACAGAAAATTGAACTCAGTGTCATGTACCTCGGCACCTTGAAGCTGGCTCTGATTCAGTGGGTCTGTTTTGGATATCAGAACTCAGTGGAACAGGGCTGTCTAACATCCCCAAAGTGAAAGTGAAAGTCACTCGGTCGTGTCTGACTCTTTGCGACCCTATGGACTGTAACCCGCCAGGCTCCCCTGTCAATTGGAATTCTCCAGGCAACATACTGGAGTGGGTTGCTATGGGCTCCTCCAGGGGATCTTCCCAACCAGGGATCGAACCCAGGTCTTGCACATGGCAGGCAGATTCTTTACCGTCTGAGCCACTCAGTGAGGCTGGATCTGCTCCTTAAACTCCAGCCTCTCAGATTTGCAAACAGCTGAAGGGTTTGCACATGTATTTCTCTTCTGTCATCCTTCCCTCTCCACTCCTTAAGTGCATTTAGACCTTGGAGCATCTGAGGGGATGTTAGTTGGGTCTTGTAGGAGGTTGGGCTTTGGGCTCGGCTGGTGCCAGTGCAGGGACATTGCAGATTGAAACCTCGCCTTCCTGCCCCCCTCCAACCCTGGCAGCTGCCCTCCCCGAGAAGAGCCCCCTGTGCTCCTCCCGCGCTGTCCTCCCCTGGACACTCTCCAGAGCTGGTCCTTGTTTCTGGCCTGTGGGAACCTGCTGGAGCCTTCTCTGCCCTTCTCTTCCTTAACTGCAGTTTACAGAAGCTCATCTCTGCTATATATGCAGATTATGCCCGAAGTTTAAAGAACCTCGGTTTTAAACAGGGAGCGGTTCTTTTTGCTTCAAAGGCTGGAACAGCTGGCAGAGATTTATTGAAGGAACTGGAATCCCCCAAGCAAGAGCTGGCTGACTGAAGAGTGAGCCGTCTCCACGCCCCAGAGCGCCCGGCCTCCAGAGCAGCAGCCGGGGTGCTGGCCTGGCTGCGGACAGTCACAGCCCGGACCCACGAGGGAGCCGTCCTCGCCAGGGCCCTCGCGGGCTGCTTCACCCTGTATGCACAACACTGTGTGAGCATTCACGCTGTGAGAAGCCAGTCCCAGGACCTGTATTCATCTCAGAGGAAGACAGGAACACTTCAGATATTGAAAGTATACCATTTTATACTTTGGAGACAGCTTTAAGAGTCCCTAGAAATGCTTTTCATTTTTTTAAAATTTAAGATCCAAGCAATTGAATTGCTTTTCTCATGGACTAGATTTAAATCTGTAGTAAAAGCAGTTTGTGAGACCTATACTGAAATATGTGCTGTGCCTGTGTGTATATATAGTCATTCCAGGTATAAACAGAGCAGAAACATTTAAACAGTAAAGGTGACTTTCACAGCATTCCTTGTTTTCTTACCTTGAAAACAGAGCTGTTCATTTCTTGGTTTAGGCAGTTGCTGAATTTTGTAATTTCAAGTGCATAGGCTGTTAGAGAAATTATAAGCTTTAGGTTTTGTCTGTGGAGTCTTGGATATTTGAGATTTTAGCTCCTGCTGTGATGTGTTACGGTAACCTCTTTGCAGGCTCAGCACTCCAATAATTTTCTGTCTTTGTGTCCTTCCAATGACTGAACTATATGAGATGTGACTTGTAAATTATTGCTAAAACTTTAAATGTGCGTAACTTACAGGAATGATAAATAAAAAGGGAATTAATCCCAGCCAGGCCTTGTGTCTTCTAAGCTGCTGTGCACCACGTCATGTGCTGTGCTGGCGCCTCAGGAGTTGGTCCAGCTGCCCGCCCTCCAGCGCTGCTTTGTTGAATTTGGAACTGGGCTGCAGGAACTCAGGGCCGTGGCACAGAGCAGGGTGGAACACCTGCCGCCAGGGTTCCTGTGTGGGCAGGGCTCAGCTTGTGGCTCTGANTGGTCCAGCTGCCCGCCCTCCAGCGCTGCTTTGTTGAATTTGGAACTGGGCTGCAGGAACTCAGGGCCGTGGCACAGAGCAGGGTGGAACACCTGCCGCCAGGGTTCCTGTGTGGGCAGGGCTCAGCTTGTGGCTCTGAGAGGAGAAGAAATGGCCTTCCTGTCTTTCCTCTGGACGTCCAGGATGGCATATGTACAAACACCCACTGGGAGATGTTTTTAGATAGAATCGTAGTCTCTGCCCTTAGATATCAACCCTCCTCGAACAAGGAACTGAGGTCCTTGGAGAGGAAGGGCCTGTCCCAGGAATGCTTGTTCCCAGCCCAGTGCTTTGCTAAATATCCTAGAAGAAATCCAGAATCCGTTCATTGGTCCTATAACTGGTCACCTCCTTGCCCTTTCTGTGCCTGAGTAGGTTCCACCAAATTTTTAAAGGCCACAGGCAAACCCATCTCTATATTGTTTAGTAGTTAAATGATTGTCAGGGTGGACTTAATTAATTCAACCACCAACTAGCTAAGGGAGAAAAGAATGCTGGCCTTAGTAAACAAGAGAAGTAGAAATTCCAGCAGAGGGCATTTGAAAGTTCAGTGTGCTCGAGACTGGAGGCCAACAGATAGGCGGTGATCCTTTGCTGGACTGTGGGAGTGCGGAGAGGACCAGGCAGAGCAGCTCCCCGGAGAGTCGCTCACTGTTATCTTTCCCTGTTCTGTTGCTGGTTGTTTCGCAGATGGTGACCAGCCCTGGGCCTCCCTGCGCTCTTGCTTTAGGTCTTTCTTTCGCTTTGAAAGTGGGAGCAGGACATTTTGTTCTCCCAAAACCAATAGTGAAGCAGTGTCAATACCAGCCTCACGTCCCTCCCATAGGCACCAGATCAGAAGTTCTCTACAGAGTAGCCCTCACCTCAATAGAACGGTGCCTCTCTCGGCTGTTGATTGCCTGGAGATTCCATCTTGTATGAGGACAGTCTTAGGTGTCTGTGATTCCTGAGCTTGTGATCACCCAGAGTATTTCATTCTCCTCAGCAGCACTTCGCAATTGAAGTATTCAGGTACACACTGGCAATTGTACTAGAATAAAAGAATTCTGCAAGGCAAAAATAAATGACAGACAAGTGAAAATATTGTCTGAGCCAGTTGGGCTTTATTTCTTTGGGATCTTGCTTACAATTGATTTGACTGACTCAAAATGACTTACTCTCATTTTGTGAATGGAAGAAGTCCCTCAATTAAAATGTAAACAATTTTAAATTGGCTCTGCTGCTGCTGCTGCTTAGTCGCTTCAGTTGTGTCCGACTGTGCAACCCCAGAGACGGCAGCCCACCAGGCTCCCCTTTCCCTGGGATTCTTCAGGCAAGAACACTGGAGTGGGTTGCCATTTCCTTCTCCAATGCATGCAAGTGAAAAGTGAAAGTGAAGTCGCTCAGTTGTGTCCGACTCTTTGCGACCTCATGGACTGCAGCTTACCAGGCTCTTCCGTCCATGGAATTTTTCAGGCAAGAGTACTGGAGTGGGTTGCCATTGCCTTCTCTGTTAAATTAGCTCTATCAATACTTGAATGTGCTGGTGTTTTTAAAAGAAGAAAAGCAAAGGNGCGACCTCATGGACTGCAGCTTACCAGGCTCTTCCGCCCATGGAATTTTTCAGGCAAGAGTACTGGAGTGGGTTGCCATTGCCTTCTCTGTTAAATTAGCTCTATCAATACTTGAATGTGCTGGTGTTTTTAAAAGAAGAAAAGCAAAGGAGCTAGGCTTTAGGAATGCAGTTCTCCTGAGAACTGCTGGAATCCAATTAGATGGGCAGGTCCATGGGCACTTGGATGAGCGTATTGCCCCGCTGTCTTTCCTGTCCTTAAAGGCTCCTTGCATGTGTTTACTCCGTCAGCCATGTTAAGACCCACACAAAATAACACCATGAAAGTCTCACCTCTCTCTCACTGAGATTTTCTGTGACTGTGGCTTTCAGATGAGTCTCTGCAGGCATCTTGCTTCAATATTTGGCTCTTTTACCTAAAAAGGCCAACTAACACTACTGACCCTCCTTATTTTTTTTCTGGGACACTGAGAAATAGGACTTAGTCAAGGTGAAAGTAACTGTTCCACGTACAAGAGAAGGAAAGATATTCTAGGTTCCATAGGTAATTTGGGTTTATTTTTAGCAAAGCCAAGTGCAATTAGGCAAGAAGGCTGTTAAAAATCCTGTGATGTACAGCTTCAGAAGGACTGAACAAATAGTTAAGAATTTAAATCAGATAAAAGGATATTCTCCAGTCACTACCTTAAAAATGTAGCTTGGACCAGTTTTCCCTTGTGTTTATGGCCTTTTTGAAACTGAAGTAAGGTGGGCTGGTGTGGGCGGATGGTGGGGGGCTGCACAGGAAGAGACCTCTCATCAAGACCCTCAAGGTAAAGGACTGCAAACTGCAACCTGCAAAGCTGATCCCACTCCTTGCCTGATTCGTAATAAAAGTTTTACTGGAACAGCCATGCCCATTGATTCCTTGCCCGTGGCTGCTCTCCTTGGACAGATTTGAGTGCTTGGGACAGAGACTGTATGTCCTAAAAACCCTAAAATGTTTTACTGTCTGGCCTTTTATAGGAAAAAGTTCACCCACTGCTACTCTAGGTCCATAATGCCAACTTGAGATGAAACTTCAGCCACACCCAGTTGTCCCTGTGGGTGCAGATCATTGGTCCTCCTCTGACTAGGTATGAAAGTGTTAGTCACTCGGTCGTGTCCAGCTCTTTGCAATCTCACTGACTGTAGCCTCTGTCCACAGAATTCTCCAGGCAAGAATACTGGAGTGGGTAGCTATTCCCTTCTCCAGGAGATCTTCCCAACCCAGGGACTGAACCCAGGTCTCCCGCACTGCAGGCAGATTCTTTACAGACTGAGGCACCAGAGAGGCCCTGATGCACTGTAACTTCGCTCTTTTCAGAAAGATGTTATTAGCATCATCCCAGGGCCTCCCGGATAGCTCAGTTGGTTAAGAATCCACCTACAACGCAGGAGATCATGGTTTGATTCCTGGGTAGGGAAGATTACCCTGGAGAAAGGATAGGCTACTCACTCCAGTATTCTTGGGCTTCCCTTGTGGTTCAGCTGGTAAAGAGTCTGCCTGCAATGCAGGAGACCTGGGTTCAGTCCCTGGGTTGGGAAAAGTCCCCTGGAAAAGGGAAAGGATATCCACTCCAGTATTCTGGCCTGGAGAATTCCGTTAACTGTGTAGTCCTTGGAGTTGCAAAGAGCCGGACATGACTGAGTGACTTTCACTTTCATCTGACTCACGGACCCCAGTTCCCATGGCAGTGGGTCTGGGAAACTGCATAGAACATGCCTCACTCTGGCTGACCTAGTCTTATTTTTGACAGTTCTGAGCAAACAGATGGTAGTTGATGATAGCTGACATCAACAGGTGATAGAAAATTTTAAATCCAAGAGTGGTTTCATTATCAGTATTTTAAAGTAAATCTGTTTTACTCCAGGCACCTCCTAATGTGCTCTGCTACAGTAAGAGCTCACTTTATTCCAGTATTTTGACATTCTGCCATCTCGAGCCTTAGCGCTTCAGGCAGGGTGAAAGTGAAAGTGTTAGTTACTCAATCATGTCCGACTCTTTGTGACCCCATGGACTGTAGCCCTCCAGGCTCCTCTGTCATGGGATTCTCCAGACAAGGATACTGGAGTAGGTTGCCATTTCCTTCTCCCGGAGATCTTCCTGATCCAGGAATTGAAGCTGGGTCTCCTGATTTGGAGGGAAATCACTCAGACTGTTTTCTTAAAGAACCAGCTGTCCAAGGACAAAATATAGTTCTACAGATTAAGTTCACTGCCCTGTGGTCTAGAGCTCACATCAGCTGGGAATGTAATGGAACAATAGACCTTTGCTAAAGTTGCTGTTTGGCAAGAATAGGCCAAGGAAAATAGACTATGTCCCATGAAGCAGCTTGACAGCTGTCCTGGAGGATAACATTCTAGCAAAAGTGTAATGGTAGTTAATTTGGGATGTTAAGAATCTGATCTGTTTGTATTCTTGGAAATGCCATGGCACGCTGCAGAGGGCCGACTGGAGCCACCCTCTGGCCAGCAGAGTAACTGTCAGTCAAGCCCTGGGTTTTCCTTTTTGCCTCTGTAAACTTACTCAGCCGTGCTTCTGAACACCAGTGCCCACAGTGTGGAACAAAGAGGAAAGCGTGGCCTGGGGATGGCGTGTCCCTGCCATCTAACTGACTGACCTTGGACAAGCTGTCACCTGAGCCTCATCTGTAGGAGGAGGATGGTATGCCTGCCTCCCAAGATGGTTGAGCGGAGATGACAGGTGACAGATGTGAGGGCTTGCCAGTCTAGAGGCTGCTCAGGTCTTTAGAAGTTCTTCAGGGACATGTGTGGTCTGCCCACGTCACTGTTCATGAGAAGACAGATGAGACTGTCAGCTTGCACTCAGGACTGAGAGTCGTTGCTTGTGTGACGCAGACCAGGAGCAGAGATCAGAATGGGACAGAAAGGAAGGGAGAGAGAAAAGGAAAAAGGGAAGTGACTCTGGGCATCCCTAACGTTGCCCACTGGCATCGTGGAAAACTTGTTTTTAGCAGAAAGGACTTGGTCTTGAGCCAGGGTGGACCTCCTTCTCTCCGTGAGGCATCTCCAGAGATCTGCTCCGTCTGTTTTCAGCGGTTCCTCTCTGACCATTTCCTGGACACTCAGCAAGCCTCCCCCCTACCTGAGACTCACCTCCCCTTCCTGCACCCCAGCCCTTTGATGCCTCCCCATCTCCCACCACATCCCTACCCATGGGAACCACCAAATTCCAAGTACCCACTGAGCTACCACCTTCTGCCAGCGACTCGACACACCTGGTCAGGGGACGGGGATACTTTTCTCAAACTGGGGGAGGCTGGGATGGAGCAGGGAGCTGAAGAGCAACCCCAGGCCCAAGAGGGAAGGACACCCCCAACCGGAGAAGGACAGAACAGAATCCACTGGGAGTGGCCTTGAAAGGACACACAGCAAACAGTGGACACCAGAGCCGGGGAGGCCCACAGCAGCTGTACTGGGTTCAGAAAGGACAAGGAGTAGGTGACTCCCGGGGGGTCCTGGGGAGGGGGTGTCAGCATGGCCTTGAAAGATGAGCAAGGATGAGCCCAGGGCCTCCAGGCAGATTAAAAGCGCAAGGAAAGATGTGGTCAGGACAGCAGGCTTACAACTGAGCAAATGGTTCCATTTTTCAGGAATGTGGGACCTCCCCCAGGACTGGGTGGGAGGAATGTATGGACCAGCTGCTTGGACGCCCGTGAGGGCCCAGCTGGGGGCCGGCTCACCAGAGAGCCGGCAGCAGCTCCCACCAGCTGCTCCAGGTGGCNGACCTTTGCTAAAGTTGCTGTTTGGCAAGAATAGGCCAAGGAAAATAGACTATGTCCCATGAAGCAGCTTGACAGCTGTCCTGGAGGATAGCATTCTAGCAAAAGTGTAATGGTAGTTAATTTGGGATGTTAAGAATCTGATCTGTTTGTATTCTTGGAAATGCCATGGCACGCTGCAGAGGGCCGACTGGAGCCACCCTCTGGCCAGCAGAGTAACTGTCAGTCAAGCCCTGGGTTTTCCTTTTTGCCTCTGTAAACTTACTCAGCCGTGCTTCTGAACACCAGTGCCCACAGTGTGGAACAAAGAGGAAAGCGTGGCCTGGGGATGGCGTGTCCCTGCCATCTAACTGACTGACCTTGGACAAGCTGTCACCTGAGCCTCATCTGTAGGAGGAGGATGGTATGCCTGCCTCCCAAGATGGTTGAGCGGAGATGACAGGTGACAGATGTGAGGGCTTGCCAGTCTAGAGGCTGCTCAGGTCTTTAGAAGTTCTTCAGGGACATGTGTGGTCTGCCCACGTCACTGTTCATGAGAAGACAGATGAGACTGTCAGCTTGCACTCAGGACTGAGAGTCGTTGCTTGTGTGACGCAGACCAGGAGCAGAGATCAGAATGGGACAGAAAGGAAGGGAGAGAGAAAAGGAAGAAGGGAAGTGACTCTGGGCATCCCTAACGTTGCCCACTGGCATCGTGGAAAACTTGTTTTTAGCAGAAAGGACTTGGTCTTGAGCCAGGGTGGACCTCCTTCTCTCCGTGAGGCATCTCCAGAGATCTGCTCCGTCTGTTTTCAGCGGTTCCTCTCTGACCATTTCCTGGACACTCAGCAAGCCTCCCCCCTACCTGAGACTCACCTCCCCTTCCTGCACCCCAGCCCTTTGATGCCTCCCCATCTCCCACCACATCCCTACCCATGGGAACCACCAAATTCCAAGTACCCACTGAGCTACCACCTTCTGCCAGCGACTCGACACACCTGGTCAGGGGACGGGGATACTTTTCTCAAACTGGGGGAGGCTGGGATGGAGCAGGGAGCTGAAGAGCAACCCCAGGCCCAAGAGGGAAGGACACCCCCAACCGGAGAAGGACAGAACAGAATCCACTGGGAGTGGCCTTGAAAGGACACACAGCAAACAGTGGACACCAGAGCCGGGGAGGCCCACAGCAGCTGTACTGGGTTCAGAAAGGACAAGGAGTAGGTGACTCCCGGGGGGTCCTGGGGAGGGGGTGTCAGCATGGCCTTGAAAGATGAGCAAGGATGAGCCCAGGGCCTCCAGGCAGATTAAAAGCGCAAGGAAAGATGTGGTCAGGACAGCAGGCTTACAACTGAGCAAATGGTTCCATTTTTCAGGAATGTGGGACCTCCCCCAGGACTGGGTGGGAGGAATGTGTGGACCAGCTGCTTGGACGCCCGTGAGGGCCCAGCTGGGGGCCGGCTCACCAGAGAGCCGGCAGCAGCTCCCACCAGCTGCTCCAGGTGGCGGCTGGCATCTGCTTCTCTGACAGAGGGGTGAAGAGGAAAGAGGAGCAGAAGCTCCAGACCTGCTGGCCTGTGAGGCCGCGGGTCTGTCTGGCCACTGTGGCGGGGCCAGCCGATTGCCCCTGAGAAGAGAGTTCGGAACTGGCAGAGAGAACAGCAGCTTAGCCAGCTCCCTGCTTCCACGTGAGTCCGGGGGTCTAGTCACAGAGCGTGTGTGCGTGCGTGCTAAGTCGCTTCAGTCGTGTCCAACTCTTTGTGACCCTATGGACTGTAGCCCACCAGGCTCCTCTGTNAGCCAGCTCCCTGCTTCCACGTGAGTCCGGGGGTCTAGTCACAGAGCGTGTGTGCGTGCGTGCTAAGTCGCTTCAGTCGTGTCCAACTCTTTGTGACCCTATGGACTGTAGCCCACCAGGCTCCTCTGTCCATGGGGTTCTCCAGGCAAGAATACTGGAGCGGGTTGTCATGGCCTCCTCCAGGGGGTCTTCCCAGCCCAGGGAGTGAGCCTGTGCCTCATGTCTCCTGCACTGGCAGGAAGGACTTTCCCACTAGTGCCACCCGGGAAGGCCTGACAGCAGCCACAGTGATGTTTTAGGCACAAGATCCTCATCAGCTGCTGCCCTGGCCACATCTCTCCCGTGGCTCCCACCACTGTAAGGGAGGCCCTGCGCTATCTGAGGGCTTCCCAGGTGGTGCAGAGGTCAAGAATCCGCCTGCCAATGCAGGAGACACGAGACGCACGTTCGATCCCTGGGTCAGGAATATGCCCTGGAAGAGGGCACGGCACCCCACTCCAGCATTCTTGCCTGGGGAGTCCCATGGACGGAGGAGCCTGGCGGGGTGTAGCCCGTAGGGTCACAGACGAGTCCGGACATAGCTGGGTGATGAAGCAGTAGCAGCAGATGTGTTGTCTAGCCTGGCCCACTTACCTCTGACCTTGAGAGTAGGCCCCCCAGAGGAGCACTCCCTGCCGGCTCTCACCGGGACAGCCCAACCCTTGAATGTAATCCATTCCGCTTCAGCACCTTTGCACTCGCTGTGCCCTTTGNTTGTCTAGCCTGGCCCACTTACCTCTGACCTTGAGAGTAGGCCCCCCAGAGGAGCACTCCCTGCCGGCTCTCACCGGGACAGCCCAACCCTTGAATGTAATCCATTCCGCTTCAGCACCTTTGCACTCGCTGTGCCCTTTGCCCGGAGCTCTCTTCCCCTGCCGCTCACGGGGCTCACTTTTCCCTCCCCAAGACCTCTGCTCAGATGTCACCTCAGCCTCAGCTGGGCCACTCTGCTCTCCTACAAGCAGGGTCCCATACTCCACTAGCCCTGATCCTGCTTGCTTTTTTCGAGAACCCCCGGCTTCCTCATGAGATTGTAGGCTCCTCGAGGGCAGGGCTAAGTCTGTCTTGTGCTTTCCTGAACCCTCAGATCCCAGCAGAGGGTCGAGCACACAGAAAGCCCTTGATGGATAAATGCTGAGTGAAAGGATACATGAAGAAGGGGGCTGGGGGAGCTGGAAGAGAAGCAGAGGGTTGGGCTGTCCCTTGAGAGCTGGCAGGGAGCTCTCCTCTGGGGGGCCTGGCAGCCCCTGAGACCTGCTTCCTGTCCTCCTCCCACCAACCCCCCATCATCTAAGATACTCCCTGCGTCTCTGTCCTGGGTCCCCTGTCCAGGAGCCCGTGCTTCTTAGTGGCACCTAAGCCGTGTCCAGGAAGGGCCTCGAGAGGTCTGCAGAATCACCTCGGTGTTGGGCCTGCGACTCCCCTTCCAGGCAGGGGCTGGCCTGCCCTGTCCGGCTTCCAACAAAAGCAGGTGGAGGCGCGGTGCCCTTTCGGGAAACCCACGCCCATCAAAGTCTTCTTTCCTGTGAATGAGCCTTTGCTCAGTATGAACATGTGCCAAACCTCCATCATTGTTGTTATCCCGGAGGAAAGGATGTGGAGGCCCTGGCCTCAGTCTTCCAGGAGCCTGATAAATGACAGAGCCACAGAGGGCAGAGTGGGCCACTGAGGGAGAAAGGTCAGGATACCAGAAGGGAGGGTCTGGGAGCCCCTGCCTTCGCAGCAGGAAGCCAGTCTGGATGGCTTATTTATCACCATCCCTGCCTCGGGGCAGTTGTCAAATATGGATATGAGAGTTGGACTGTAAAGAAATCGGAGCACCAAAGAATTGATGCTTTTGAACTGTGGTGTTGGAGAAGATTCTTGAGAGTCCCTTCGACTGCAAGGAGATCCAACCAGTCCATCCTAAAGGAAATCAGTCCTGAATATTCATTTGAAGGACTGATGGCTGAAGCTGAAGCTCCAGTACTTTGGCCACCTCATGCAAAGAACCAGCTCTTTGGAAAAGACCCTGATGCTGGGAAAGATTGAAGGCGAGAGAAGAGGACGACAGAGGATAAGATGGTTGGATGGCATCACAGACTTGGACATGAGTCTGAGTAAACTCCAGGTGTTGGTGATGGACAGAGAGTCCATGGGGTCGCAAAGAGTCAGACACAACTGAGCAACTGAACTGAACTGAACTGCCTCGGAGCAGGGGGCGAGGCGGGTGGGGACGGTGAAGAGGGCTGCTTTCTGGAGGCAGAGGCCGGCCGGCCTCGCTGCTCTTCCAGGAGCACACGCTGGAGATGGCAGCCCTGCTCACCCAGCCTTGTCCGGAGTCCCATCTGCAGTCCTGTCATCAAGATGCTTTGGGAGAAGACACGTGAAATGGGGATTTTTCTCAGAAATGCCGTGTGCAATGCGCTCTCTCCTGCGACTCCACAAATCTTTAATAAAAGTGGGAAATTCACCTTGTGGGTGATGCGACTAGGCTTTTGGGAAAAGTCAGGGACGAGGCTGGATTTGAGNCAAAGTATTGGAGTTTCAGCTTCAACATCAATCCTTCCAGGTATAAACCCAGAAAAAAAAATCATTTTGGTTGCTTGAAGAAAACGATGAGATTCAGCCGCCCGGTCCCTCACCTGCATGGTCTCCGGGCCTCACTGCGCACTGTAAATGCCACATAAGGCACCCTCCCCCCAAGGCAGCCAGAGAAATCACGTCATCGTCGAACCTCCCGTTGGCTTTGATAACACTTACCTTGCATCAGTGAGCAGAGGAGCAGACACAGTGTACAACAAGGAACTGGAAATGACCAACAACGTCAGCAGCTTTCTTTTTTCTAGATATGTTTGTGGTTATGATATTTTAAAAATGAAAACAGTGTTTTAATTTTTCACAGTGAATTACAGTGTTGCTGTAATGTTGACTAGTTGGCTAGTGTTGTTTGGCTGGTTCCTGGGGCAAAACGAAGTGTATACACTTTTCTGGTGTTGCACAAAGGACTGTGAGCAACTCGATTTTTGTTGCTTGATTTTAGTACAGATTAGGTTCTGATGCACCAAATATTTTTCTGGGATCCACATGCTCCAGAACAAGTCAGAAAGTCAACCATAAGTGTCAGTAAGACTGGCAGTCTTACTGCAGTCTTACCACAGTGCCGAAGCCCAGCCTGTATTAGAGGGTCCCCAACAGGCTCAGGGAAGTAAGCAGTGGCCACTGCTCAGCACCTGCTGTCTGTTGGCACAGAGACAGTGCCATTGGGACACCAGGTGCCAGACCTTTTGATCTTTCAAAAGAAGCTGCAAGTCCAAATAACTCCATCAAATAGCCAGATTTTTAAAGTTGGCTTGAGTTTTTTAAAAAATTCAGTGCATGCCAAACAAAATACATCTCTGGGCCAAAATCAGCTTTTGTGCCGACAGTTTGTGACTCCATAATCATAAAAATAAGAAACAATCAGCACCACCTTCATCTCTTAGTTTTACTATGTTAAAAGGCAAAAAAATGCTAAAAGATACGCAGCTCTTTGGAGTACCCTGGTCTCTCTGAACTACCGAGGCCTCTCCCTGATACACTTGGGCTCTGAGAGTAGGGTCCCAGGCTGTTCTGCCTCACTCCTGGCCATCAGATATGTGTGTGTGAACTTCTTTTTAAAAAATCGTATAACCACATAGCCTCATTCAGTTGGAGTCTCAAGAGTTGGGGTCTGAGCATCTGAGGTTTGCACACTGCCCCCAAGTGACTTTAGTGTGCAGCCAAGATTGAGTTTATTTGCTTATCCCTCTGTTCTCCTCCCATCACAGTGAAGGCCACTAAGAGTTGAAATGCCTGCCAGACTACCCCCTTCACAAAAGACCCCGATGGCTTACAAAGCACTGTCTTCTCAGCACAGGGGTGTGTCCACTTCTTCCCCTTGGCCGAGTCTCTGGACCCTTCAGAGATGGTTGAGGACCCAGGTAGGGGCTTCCTCTGTCGCTGGCTGGCTGGCTGGAGCGCTTTGCCATGTGATCTGGGCTTCCCCAGTTTAAGCGCAGTCATCATTCTGACACTGATAGAGAATTCTCTGAGCAGCTGGTCGCTGTGAACACAGCACATGTGCATGCATGCATCTCTGAGCTTTCTCCTGCTCCTAGTCTCTCTTTATGCCCGAGTTCTCCCCCTGTTCTCTGCATGAGCACCCCCACGCTGCTCCGAGCAGCCCTGTGTGCTGGGAGCTATTCCCCCCTCCGCCTCAGCTCCTGCCTGTTGCCACCAGAACCTTGTGGAAGGCTCTGTCACCCTCAGGCGCTGAGTCCCGGGGCCATGTCTGGCCCAGGGCAGCGTGAGGGCACACGGTTCCACTGTGGATTGGCAGTCTTGGGGAGGAGACTTTGATCCTCGTTAACGATGTTGGTCCCTTCAGTGGCCACCCAGAGAAGCAGGTGGGCGGTGAGCGCCTCAGCCCCGATCTCTCTGCTCCCCAGTGGGCTCTGCCTTTCCCAGTGTGACCCCCAACACCCCCAACCCACACCGCTGTCTCCCTTCTCCTCTCTCCTAGTCTCCGCCTGAGCAGGAACCCCTCCACCTCTTGCTTGGAGTTTCTGGTCTGGTTTTATGCTCTTCTGGCCCTTGGGGGATTATTATCTCTGTGAGTGTGTAACGATTTTTTCCACAGTAAGCCCCAGAACACCGTCACTGCTATCTTACAGTTACCACACGTTTATTTTTGAGTCTTTTGTTTCTGGCTGTGCCTGGTCTTAGTTGCAGCATGCGGGATCTAGTTACTCTGACCAGGGAACAGACTCTGATATCCTGCATGGGGAGCACAGAATCTTAACCACTGGATCACTAGGAAAGTCCCAAAGTGACCACATTTTCATAAGAAAAATCGCCTCCCAGTGGTCTGACGTGTTCAGGGTACACTTAGGGGTCGGGGGACAACCTGACAGGTATTAAAATGAAAGAAGCATTGGATGTGCTTGAAACAGCCAGGTACTAGCAGAGAGGTATTCACACACGAAGAACAGGCAGGAACAAAGAATGCCCATGTACACTGTTCATTTAAAAAGCAAATCACCAAACAGTGCATAGTATGGTGGCTAGTGGTGGCTCAGACAGTAAAGAACCTGCCTGCAACACAAGAAACCAGGGTTTGATCCCTGGGTCAGGAAGACCCCCCGGAGAAGGAAATGACAATCCACTCCAGTATTCTTGCTCGGAGAATCCCACAGACAGAGGAGCTTGGTGGGCTATACCCCATGGGGTCACAAAAGAATCAGACACGGCTGAGTGACTAACTCTTTCACATAGTATAACCCAGGATCACACAGATTGACATAAAATATTCAGAAGTCTCTAGAGAAAACTCTTGTCAGTGGTTACGTCTACATGGTGGGATTGTCTGTGGTTTAAGATGTTGACTGTATTGTCTATTTTCAAAACATTTTTAAGAATAAAATGTTGTCTCGTAATAAAAGTCGAATTTAAGTTCTAATAGTAAAAAGGCTCAGCCCACCAACCCTCAACCTCCGTGAGGTCTTTTCTCTGGGTTCCCCTTCCAGCTCCCATGGGAAGAGGGCATCCCTTCCCCTCCCACAGCCCTGGGGACCACCTTCTTCATAAGACATGTCGTCACCCTGTTTTATAATCCTCTTCCTAGGCTGTGCCCTCCTGAGTATCAGGACACCCAGAAAGTCCTCTTCAGGGAGCTCGTTATGACTAATCAATTTCAGTGGAATTCATTTTTCTGTGTAACTGTTGGCATCCCGTCTCTTTTCCACTGGACTGTGTCAGTAAGGGTAGAGACCAAAGGCTGAACAACCAGCACAGTCTGCAGAATTCATAGCTGGCACTTGATAAACAGTTGTTGTGTAAGTGAAGGGGTGAATATACAGACGAATGAATTCAAATCAGGACTGTCTTGGAAAGTCCAAAGACTTTCCCTGATGCTGCCGATCATCACATGCTTCTCTCCAGACTTCAGAAATCCTGCTTAATAGCAGAAGCTCTCTGTCACTTACTGGAGTGGCACATCACCCAGATCAGAGAAAACTTTCTGTGCGTCCCCAAGGAGTCTCAGCAAAAGCTTGAACGGAACCCACCTGTGTGCTGCGAGAATCCAACATTCTCACAGCGCTGAACTTAAGGATGAAATAAAAACCAAGCAGTTGAACTTCTGCATTTTCATCATGTATCATTTTAATTTTAAAGATGTGTGTGTGTGTGTGTGTGTGTGCGTGTGTGCGTGTGTGTGTGCTTAGTCACTCAACTGTGTCTGACTCTTTGCTACCCCAAGGACTGTAGCCCAACACACTCCTCTGATGCACAACATGATTTTTTTTTAAGTCTATCCCTCCTCTGAAATTCCAGGTCCAGAGCCATAGCAAAGGTTCTCATCTGGAGTATGCATGAGAATCACGTGGAGGGTTTATGAAGATGATGAAAGCTGAGCGGCAGCCACCTGTTTCAGAGTCAGGTCTGGAATGAGGCCTGAGAAACTGCCCTTCTGGAGGCTGGTCCAGGCTCCAGAAGGGGCCATGGGGCAGAGGACCCTCTGCCCTGCTGAGCTGGTGTGTGGCCTAGAGGAAGACGCTGTCCATTCTGAGCCTCAGGTCTCCTGCAACTGAAAAGAGAAGCCTTTAGAAAGGGGTCCTGGGCTCCATGCCTGCTGATTGCATCGGCCTGGTCCCGCCTGCTCTGGGCAGCAGAGGGCAGCAGAGACCAGGAAACCGAGAAGAGTCGGGCAGGTGGATGAGCCCATTGAACAGTGTGTGGGCAGAGTCTTCCATGTGAACATCTGTCCCCTGGTAGCTCAGACGATAAAGAACCTGCCCGCAACACGGGAGACCCGGGTTCAATCCCTGGGTTGGGAAGATCCGCTGGAGAAGGAAATGGCAACCCACTCCAGTACNCAGAGTCTTCCATGTGAACATCTGTCCCCTGGTAGCTCAGACGATAAAGAACCTGCCCGCAACACGGGAGACCCGGGTTCAATCCCTGGGTTGGGAAGATCCGCTGGAGAAGGAAATGGCAACCCACTCCAGTACTCTTGCCTGGAAAATCCTATGGGTAGAGGAGCCCGATAGGTTAGGGATCGCGAAGAGTCGGACAAGACTGAGTGGCTTCATTTCCTCTGGCAACTCAGTGCTCCCAAAACCGGTAGACCAAAGGACAAAAAAACTTTCTAATCCATTTGCCCTCTCTTGTGACTAGGGAGGTGAATTGATTCCTTATGTGGAAGGTTTTTTTTTCTGAAATCACCTTTATAGCCCTGGGAAACTGAGGCCTGGAGAGGGGAAAAAAGTCCCACTGTCACACATCGGTGGCAGGTCAGAATAATACACAGGCCATTCACTGCCTCCTGTTCTAACTTTTACACAGCCTCCTGGAGGAGAATCAGGCCAGGTGGGGCTCTGGGGGCCTCCAGACAGGGTATAGGACAGACATGAGTGGTTTCTTAAATCAGGCCCCATGAGTCTGGAGCCCCTTCCATGTGTAGCTGGAAAAGGGGGTTCCCTACAAGGATCTGACCCCAGGGCCCCCAAACATCTATTCAGAGACAGCAGGCAAGGCCCAGTCTGCATTTCCCCTGCTGGGCTTTAAACAGAGAACTCCTGTCCCCTTCCCCATGAAGGGCTCACACTTCTGAGCCACTTGATGGAGGAAGGGGAACGGAGGCAAAAGACACAGCTTCCCAAGACCCTTCCCTGAGGCCCTGTTCATCAGATCTGAGGGCGGCCCTGGGACCTCATGCTAAACCCAGGCTGGCCCTCACCTGGAGGATCAGGGTACAGAGGCTCATTCAAGGAAGATGCAAGAAAGGGGGCACAGACGCAGCTGTCCCCAGGAGGAGGATTCCTTGGTTCTGGTAAATTCTTCCAAGACTTCCGTTTTGGAGGCCAGGAGAAGCGTAAACGTGGAGGCCCCATGCCATGTGTCGATTGCCATTCCTAATCAAGATAATAAGCTGTGAGATAAAATGTGTTATTTTTCTACCTTGATAAACATCTTCCTCCAGGTTTGAATTTATGAAGCACAGGAGTAGGCTGTCAGGACACAGTGGTGCGGGGAGCCAGGCTGTAGCCCATCCCTTGGAGGTCCACCCCCAGCTCTTTGTGGGCCCACCGAAGGGGTCTTGTGCCCGTGTATGAGAGCACACAAGTGTGTGCCCATCAGCCTCATGTGTCCAAGTTCTGTCTGCCCCCCAGCCCCGACACATACACACTCTCACTCATCCAGCTGCTGTGTCNAAAAAAAAAAAGTGACCACATATATTCGTTTTCTATCATGGTGGCCCAGCTCGAGCTCTGTCTTCCTTCTGCCCTTGTTTGCTTTTCCATTCCAAAACAAAACACGGGGATGAGCAGGGGAAAAAAATTCAAAAGAGTAGGTTCTTGGGTGAAAGTTGTCAAGTTGATTATTATCACAAGAAGACAACGGCTACTCAGATCAACAAGGGTTAGTCTTCAGACAAGACTTGCAGTAGCCTGGATTGCTCCTTCTCAAGAAATTGTGGTAGCTTGATCCAGCCCAGATTATTTTGAGAATGAAGTCTATTAAAAATATTATACCACTGAGGGAAAAGAAGAAACACAAAGATATTGCAAAACTTCAATAGTCAAATCAAACTATCAACAGATGGATGGGTATAACTGAATGTCTCAAGCACAACCGTAGTAGAGATAAAAAAAATTTAGTACGTGGTAAAGATCCGTGAGGAAAGGGAGATTAGTCAATAAATGATGTTAGGACCAACCATGTGGAGAATATTAGACATAATCCTTAGCTCTCCCCATATAGCAAAATAAATTCCACATGCACTTAGCAGTTGTATGCAAAAATAGCATAAAAACAGAAGACATGGGGAAATTTCAGATCTTGAGAGGAGAATTTTATAGTTATAAAAGCTTAAGACACAGGTTAAAAAGGAAAAGATTATTATGTTTGACCACAGAAACCTTAAAACTTCTAGACATCTGTAACCCTGGAAAGGTGTTTGTGATGAGTATTGCAAAGAATCTTATTTTTATGTGAAAGGCTATTGCAAAACAATGAGAAAAGTGCTAAGGTAACTAATTAAAATGGACCAAGAACACAAGTAAAGTATAGGAATATAAATGTTTAACAAAATGTGTAAAATACTCAAATACATTAATCAAAAATATAAATCAAACCAATAATGAAAATTCATCTTGTGCATTAATTTACTGTAGGACAGACTCTCTTTCACATTCCTCATGGGTGTTCACACTGATTGACAGAAACTTTCTTAACAACGTTAATCAAGTCTTAAAAGTGATCATATTCTTTCATTATATTTTCTTGTTCCTACAAATGCTCTACAGTCAGATAAAAGCACAGAGTTAATCACAATGTTTTCTATTTTTGGAGAGGCTTAAAAGTTTGGGAGGTGGCCTCTACTGTTCATTACAATTGTTAGCGTCCAAATGATGGAATATTATATAGCCATTATCATCATTTTTTTTCAAAGTGAATCTTTTTTTAAAGCATCTCATCAGGCATCAGATCTGTTGGTACATTAAAAACTAATAATTTTTATTACATTTTGGCCACATTGCACCACAAGTGGATTGTTCCTTCCCTGATGAGGGATCTAACCTGCACTTCCTACAGTGGAAGCCTGGAGTCTTAGCCACTGGACTCCCAAGGAAGTCCCTGTAATCATTATTTTTTAAGGAAATGACCATGGTATAACTCTAAGAGAACAACTTTGGATAAAACCTGTGTATACTATTTATATAAAAGACTAAAAACAAAACCTCAAAGTCTTCTGTTGGGATAGTGGGTTTGGGTGTGACTTATTTTCTCCTTTCGTGTGTGTATTTTTTTTTCCCCAGAGTAGAATATATTAATTTATGATTTTAAAAAAAGTTCTTGAAATGGCATGACTTTCTAGTTCTGACCCCCTCGAATAGACTTGGATGGTGATGAGCGGGGATAGATTTTTTCCATCGGTGATGGTGTGAGTGGTGTCCCTAGGGAGACACATTGTCTCCCTGGAAGTGTGGCCTCGTCTCAGGAAGCAGGCCCCGCCCTCCCAAAGCTTCTCGTGCACAAGTTTGTTCTGCACTTGTCAAGTCCCTCGGGACAGGTTTTCCCAGCCTAGTTGTGGAAGCAGAGTCTTCAGAACCCCAGAGAGCTATGGCTTCACTTGCCCACCCCTTAAAATATCTACCCTTAGAAGGTGAAGGTCTTCCTCCATTACATTTTTCAGTGTCAGGAGAAGATGCTGTCAAATGAGGGGTCCTTATGTGACCCTTTAACCCCTTAACACAGTTAAGCATCACACATTCGAGTACCACATAGCTCTGGGCTCGATCACATAAACTGGAGAAGGAACTTTAAAACACGTCCAGGGGCTCCACTGGGGACTGTCTTTGGTGTTGGATACAGCTCGATACACTGGAGCCAGCTCATGCAGCTGGCTGAGCCTGCTGTGTGCATCTCCTCCCGGCTCGACAGTCACCACAGTGGTAGCTGAAGGTTGGCCATTGTAGGAGAATTTATACCTTCGAGATAGGAAGCACAAATCTGGAATTTTTTTTTTTCCTGGAGAGCCTAGAATTATCTTTTAAAAAATCTACCAACACATCACTGGCTGTGCTTAATACAGCAAGGATCTTATTATCTCACAGTTTCTGTGGGACAGGAAATGAAGGACGTGTTTGGATGGTTTTGGATNCTTCGAGATAGGAAGCACAAATCTGGAATTTTTTTTTTCCTGGAGAGCCTAGAAATTATCTTTTAAAAAATCTACCAACACATCACTGGCTGTGCAAGGATCTTATTATCTCACAGTTTCTGTGGGACAGGAAATGAAGGACGTGTTTGGATGGTTTTGGATCTCTTGTGCATTTTGCAGTCGGTTGATGGCTGGAGCTGGGCGAGGAGAGAGCAGCTGGTGGCTGGCTGGAAATCTCCCACTCCTCACAGTCATGCAGTTTCTCCATGTTGGGGAGATCGGGCTTCTTCGGAGCATCGAGGCTTCGGAACCATCAGAGTGTTTACAGCGTGGGTCATGGCTCCGGGGAGAGTGTTCGGCTCATAAGGCAGAACTGAACTGCTTTTTATGACCTCACCCTGAAGTCAGACAGCATCACTTCCGCCCATTCTGTTGGTTACAAGTGAGTCCGAAGCTCACCTAGCTTCAAGGGGAGGGGAATTAGAGTCCACGTCTTAATGAGTGGGTGTCAGGTTTCTCAAAAACATATAGAATGAGTAATATCATTAGAGACACTGGTTTTGGAAAATATAATCTGCCACAAAGTTTTAAAATGCACTTTGGAGTTTGCCTTCAGTNGATTAAGCATGCATGCTCGAGAATGTTTTTCAGTAGGACCTGATTGTAGACATGTGGGGGTTTATATGGGAAGGCAGAGACATTTCCTGCCCACCATATATGGTGTTCATTTCCCATGTTTCTCAGTTCCCTTGCAGACAGGTGGGCCCATGTGACTAGTTCTGGCCAATGGGCTGTGAGAGGAAGTGAGCTGTTACTTCTGGGTTAAAATATAAGACAGAAGGAGTGGGCTATCCCAGGGGACACTCTCTTCCCCTTCCATGGTAACCATGGAGGACACCTGTCCTTGAGAGTGTAACTCCAAGATGCAGGAGCTGTCATAGCCTGGGTCTTTAAGCGACTACGTGGAGAACAAGTCCATTGACTCCCTTTCAGCCTCTCCCCAAACCACACCGGGTGAGGAATAAGCCTTTGTTATGTTAGGCACTAAAGTCTGGGAGTTAATTAGTTGTTGTAGTGTAGTGAGCCTAACCTGACTAATTCAATGATCTACAACAAAAGAACCAGCTCATGAGCTGGCTCACAAAAGGCTGGCCTAGTGGTTTTATTTAAGCAGGAATCCTCACGGGGCCCCAGGCAAGAAAAGCTAGGCTGCTGGTGGGAAGATTGATTGGAGTTAATTTAAACAAACTAATACGTAAATGCTTTAAATGTCTCACAGTTTCCATTTCAAGTATGGCAAATATCAATAGGTGCAACTCGAAGCCAACAAAAGCTCTCTGGGGTCTTCAATGATTTTCTTTTTTGCTTCTTTATAGTTTTCTTTATTCTGGCTGTGCTGGGTCGTCACTGTGGCGCTGGCTTTTCTGTGGCTGTGGTGAGCAGGGCCGACTCTCTAGTTTCGGGGCCTGTTCTCACTGCAGCGGCTTCCTTTCTGAGGAGCACAGGACCTAGGCTCATGGGCTCTGCAGCCCGAGGGCTCCGTGGTTGCGTCTCCCAGGCTCTAGAGCTCGGGCTCAGTAGCTGTGGTGCATGGGTTCAGTTGCTCTGCAGCATAGGGAATCTTCCTGGACCAGGGATTGAACCCGTGTCTCTTGCCCTGGCAGGTAGATTCTTTACCACTGAGCCCCCAGGGAAGCCTTTCAGTGATTTCCAGTGTTACAGAGGGTTCTGAGGCCAAGGAGTTTGAGAATCATGGCTTTCAACAATAGGACATTTGCCCTCTGAGTGTGCCTGGGATACTTAGTCCATTGTGAGTGAATATCCTTTCCTACCTCCAGGCCGGTGGTTGGCAAACTTTTCTGTAAAGCACCAGAGAGTAAATATTTTAGGCTTTGTGGGCTGTACAGTCTCTGTTGTAACTACTCCCCGCGACCACAGGGTCACAAAATCAGCCAACAATGGTCAGGAACAAATGGGTGTGGCTAGGTTCCAACGATATTATTTACGGACACTGAAATTTGAGTGCTGTGTAATCTTCACATGTCACAAAATATTGTTTTTCTGCAAGTGTTTTTCTTCTTCCCCATAAGTAGGTTTATAAATCAGATAACATCCTTGTTTCTGACTTTTTCGTTTGGGACATAGGATCATCCATGCTGCACTGCCACTGTGCTTGGTGATTCAGGGAGTGACGAAGGATCAAGGGTGTGATGTGGACCTTGCTTCGCAAGGGGACATGTAAGGTGGGTGCATGTGCCTCAGAGAAAGGCCCGTAGAGAGCCACCCAAATGCGGTGGGGTAGGGGAGCACCTCGGTTCCAAAGGAGGAAGCAGAAGAGTTCATTATGCTGCTTTGTGGTCCAAGTTGTATTAACCACCTCTGGCTATTCCCCCCACTCATTCAACACATGCCGTATTTAATGAATGCTTATTATGTATCAGTTCAGTTCAGTTCAGTCACTCAGTCGTGTCCGACTCTGCGACCGCATGAACTGCAGCACGCCAGGCCTCCCTGTCCGTCACCAACTTCCAGAGTTCACTCAGACTCACATCCGTCGAGTCAGTGATGCCATCCAGCCATCTCATCCTCTGTCATCCTCTTTCTCCTCCTGCCCCCAATCCCTCCCAGCATCAGAGCCTTTTCCAATGAGTTATTATGTATACCAGGGGCATTAAAAGTTTAATATCCAACATTTGAATCCTATTTTCCATAGAGATTTCTGGAACACTTTGGGGAATGCTTGTTGAGAATTTGCAAACACAGAATCTATGAATAATGATGAGAGACTCGTGTCAATGTATTGTTAGTACCTGAAACAATCTCAGAATAAAAACTGGTCCACTCATTCTAGAGAGGAGCTGGGTCATGTGGCCCTAAGCTCTTTAACTACACAGAATTACCCAGAAGTGAGTGAATCTCTCTGTGCAAAGATGCTCACTGAAGAGTTGTTTATGATATAATGGAATACTGTGTTTCCGAATAATAATTAAATGAGTATTTGTTAATATTAATGTGAAAAGAAGCTCATGAAATGCGGTAAAGTGAAAATATAGTCAAACAATACATATAACCATGTTTATTAATAAAATTTTTGTGTGAATAAATACATTCCATTTATGCTGTGAGACAGACATATCCAGTTTATTTGTTGTTGTTGGTCAGTCACTGAATTTTGTCCAACTCTTCGCCACCCCATGGACTGTAGCACACCAGGCTTCCCTGTCCTTCACCATCTCCTGGAGTTTGCTCAAAGTCACGTCTATCGTGTCAGTGATGCCATCCAACCATCTCATCCTCTGTCACTCCCTTCTCCTCCTGCCCCCAATCTTTCCCTGTATTAGGGTCTTTTCCAATGAGTTGGCCCTTCGCATCAGGTGGCCAAAGTATTGGAGTTTCAGCTTCAGCATCAGTCCTTCCAATAAATTTTCAGGGTTGACTTCCTCTAGGATCGACTAGTTTGATCTACTTGCAGTCCAAGGGACTATCAAGAGTCTTCTCCAGCACCAGAGTTATACAACTTTGTCACACTCCTTTCCCAGTTTTGAACAAGTCAGTTTTTCCATGTAATGTCCTAACTGTTGCTTCTTGACCTGCATACAGGTTTCTCAGGAGACAGGTAAGGTGGTCTGATATTTCCGTCTCTTTAAGAATTTTCCACAGTTTATTATGATTCACACAGTCAAAGTCTTTCTCGTAGTCAATGAAGCAGAAGTCGATATTTTTCTGGAATTCCCTTGCTNACCTGCATACAGGTTTCTCAGGAGACAGGTAAGGTGGTCTGATATTTCCGTCTCTTTAAGAATTTTCCACAGTTTATTATGATTCACACAGTCAAAGTCTTTCTCGTAGTCAATGAAGCAGAAGTCGATATTTTTCTGGAATTCCCTTGCTTTCCCTAAGATCCAGCAAATGCTGGCAATTTGACCTCTGGTTGCTCTGCCTTTTCTAAACCCAGCTTTGTAATATAGTTTATTATATTATAATCCAGTTTACAGTACAGAAATATTGAGTTTATGAAAAAACTCTGGAAGAATATATATCTATAAGGTCCCATGTATGTGAGTTTGGATTGTAAATAAATTTCATTTTGTTCCTCTTGTATCTCAGTATTTTCTAAATTTATTTATAATGAGACAGCTACCTTTATCACTTGAAATGTATTATTTTCATAACGACCATTTTGGGGGTGCTTACTCTCTGCCTGGTACTGGGCTAAGTTCCTTAACTCTGGAGTCTTTATTAAAACTCTATGAAACAAGTTTTGTTTACAATTTGTAACAAAAATAGAAAAAGTCTCAACATCCCCTAGCTTCATGCCACAGATCTGGAAGGCTCTGGAAGGCCAGCTCTCTCTGACATGCCTTGCTGCCACTCTGGGAACCAGAGTCAGGGGTGGAGACTCTGGCCCAAGTCCCCACGTCTGCTCAGAAAAGTGCTGAGGCTGGAGTCTTCCCTGCCAGGGCAGAATTCCTGGGGCTTGGCCACAGGGCCAGGGCAAACGGATTCAGGCAGGAATTTTGTCTGTCTCCTTCTTTGTTTTTAAAAGAAATAGCCACTGCCTAAACTAGGCTGAGCCCAGTATTATCTGGCTTTCTTCAAAGGCACACGAAGATGAGCGGCTGCTGTTTGGTTCTGTGGGGCTGTCGGGGGAGCAGCAGGGTCTGGGGGAGCCTGTGCTCAGGGGCCCAGACCCAAGTCAGCTGTCAGCAGGACCCATTAGTACATGGGATGAGCTTAACAGATGGAGGCGCATCGGCTTGAGAGCTTCTGCTTGCAATTTATCCTTTGCAGCATGACTGTGTTCTCAACCTGGATTTTGCTAACAGTCAACAAATCAAAAAGAAACCAAAGGTGATAATGGGGACCAAGTTTGGGCTCCAACCCTTTCTTCAGGCTCCCTTCCCCACCCAGTACCAGCCTCCACAGTGATGCTCGGTCAGTCGTTAGCTTTCTAGCTTGTTCTTTATACTCCATGTCTTACGAACTGCAGAGTCCACTTGACTGGAGGCCAGAGGACTTGGGAACAGGTCCCGCTCTGCTACATTCTGCCTCCTTGGTCTTTAATTAAGTCATTAGCTCTTTCTGATACTCAGTTTACACATTTGAAAAATTGCGTCTAAAAATTAAATCATGTTTTGATTTGCTGACAGTTTACAAAAAATACGGGTTGAGGTACCCAGCAGTCGGGTCCTGTCATAGAGACTAGGTGTGCCTCCTGCCTACTGAAGTCAGTGTCTGCAAGCTCAGCGTTTGGATTTTTGTGATGCCAAAGCACTAGAAAGCTTGCCTGACTTGACTGCCAGCCTCAGTGAGCTGAACCGGGGTATTTCTATGGGCAGGAGCTAGGCGGGGGGCTTCCAAAATTAGACCACACAGGGGTCCCCTGACCTACATAAAACAAACCAGCACCCCCTGGAGCCAGCTGATTGGAGCTCCTCAGATCACGTGGCAGAATTAGGCACGGTTTTTGGTTCTTTTCAGGGAGCTGGAGTCTCTGAGAAGGGTGTACATGTCAGTTTCATGAAAATCCGTTCTAAAAGGCCCGATCAACTTCTCAATCATCCACTTCCCCTTCTCCACCTCGCCCTCCCAGAGCGCCCCAGGCTGCTTCTGAGATCAGAGAGCATAATTACAAATGAGTGGGGACTCTGGGGGCTGGCTTACAGCTTAATTAGCTGCTGTCCCCTGCACTGTCTCTGCTTCTGGGTCTCACGCTTGGGGCATCCTGACTGGTGAAGAATTCAGAGCGGAAGCGTCCCGGCTTGTTCAGTCACCTGTTCTGGTTGGTCCCTCCTGACGCTCGCATCCAGGCTTCGCTGCAATTAGGCCAGCCATGGAGCGGGAAAGGCCTCTCTGGGTGCATCCGGAGCTGGGGAGGGGTGCTTGTCTGAGCCAGCCTGGAGGCGAGGCGCCTGTCTCTTANGGGGTGGGGGGTGTCTGGCAGGGAGGGCAGTGAAGACACCTGGGGTTAAAGGGACTCATACTTAGAAAAAATGTAGAGTAGGGAGGGAGGGCCAGACATGAGCGCTGCCATGGCCCTTGGGCAGCAGAAGTGCTTTTTCAGCAGAAGTTCAGGCCACTAGAGAGGGCCCTGGGCCGGGCAACATCAAAGAAAAGTAACTGTACAATCATACCTGGAGACTGTACCACTCAAAGAAAAATAGAAACCCATAGGTTGACTTTTGGGTCCTCATGACTTAGGTGGCTTAAGGAGTGGGCTGTCACTGAGTTCCTGGCTCAAGGTAAATTACTCTATTCGACAGGGCGCTCACTCGCTCACTCCTGCAAAGGATCTCTCCTTGGAGGAAGAATCTCGCTTGAAGGCAGAAAAGAGACACCGTGAGCTGGATATGGACGCTTGTCCAATAAGATAATGGGAGAAGACAAAAGTGATGCCTCCCTGCCTCCTAATCCCCTCTCCCAAGGCCCATGGCCCAGCCAGGCAGGTCTGCCAGGGCCCCAGAGGCATGCGGCTTGCTTAGGACCCAGTGTGTACAGAAGGGTTTAAGCCACATCCCTCAAAGGGAGGGAGTGAAGAACAAAACTAAAATTTAATGTCTACAAAACAATGCTGCAACTAAGAGTCAACTGCCACTCTAATTGTTATATGAAAACATGTCCGAATATTAGCCAGGGATGTATTTTAATCTGTTTGATATAATAAGAAGTGTGTGTGTGTGTGTGTGTGTATGTGTGCGTGTGCGCGTGTCTGACTCTTTGCAACCCCACGGAATTTTCCAGGCAAGAATGCTGGTGTGGGTTGCCATTATTTACTACTCCAGGGGGTCTTCCCGACCCAGAGATCGAACCCGTGTCTCTTTCATCTCCTGTATTTTCCTGGAATCGCTTCCCCCAAAATGAGTTCCCTGGGAGCTCTACAAAGCTCTTAACAAAGACCTACCCCTCCCTGGAAAGAAAGAGATGGAAAAGCTGTGAGCCTGCGTCAGTGCTCAGTCATGTCCGACTCTTTGTGACCCCGTGGACTGCAGCCTGCCAGGCTCCTCTTGTCTTTGGGATTCTCCAGGCAAGAATACTGGACTGGCTTGCCATTTGAGCCTATCTCATCACTGAAAGGCTGAGGCCTCAGAGACAACGGCCCCTTGGTCTTGGTGGATGCCTTGGACCAGAACCCGACCCTCCCCTAGTGGGGGAGGAACTTCTTTGTCAAAGGGATTCTCAGCACTCACACCACGAGGTTTCCATACACCTGCTGGTTCCGAGGAGGCCTATGTTGCAGACCTGGGGCTTTTTCTTTAGGAAAGAAGATTAAGGGGGAGTGTCAGAGCGAGAGATGACTTTTCATCCATCTCCTCTTATCTCAGCGCAGTCCTCTGCTCAGCTTGTACTGAGACTGCCCTTTGTGCCTCCTGGGCTCTGAACCAGGCTGCATTTTTGTTATATTGTTAGGGAAGGATTTCTTCTGTGCACCGAGGGAAGCCAGCTCGCCTTATTTATATTTTAAACAGGCATTGACTGCCTGCTACTGACCCGCATGCCTGGCAGGTGCTATTTTTAAGGTACTCAGAGGCCGGCAGGGGAGACAATTATAGCACAGGGAAAGCTGCAGAAGAGGGGTCTGAACAAGGTGTTTCAAGCCCTGGGGACACGGGGATCATTCTAGCGGAAAGTGAGGAGACCTCACAGGGAAGACGGCTCCGAGCTCGGCCTCCAACCAGGATGGGGTGTCCTGGGTCCCAACCTGAGAGAGGACAGGGGTCAGGGGTCAGGGTCAGAGATGTGGGGCAGCAGGCTCAGGCTGGAGAGGTGGGTTGAGACCCGAGGGAGAGACCCAACGTGCTGCCCCAGACTTTGAGAGGTCTCACCTAGTCTAAGGGAGCTACAGAAGGAATCTAACAAGGGGATACTGTCTCAGCTTCTGGGCTGTGGGGTACAGGCTGGAAGGGAGAGAGATGGGAGGCCTCTTCCACCGTTGCCTGGAGGCAGCATCATCACGGCTACATCCATACATCAGCTACAACCATAAATAGGTCGCCCTGCTGTGCTGACCTTCAAATGCCCCCCATGGCTCCCTTTGGAGCTTGTCTGTCTATAAGCAAGTGATGTTTCTGTTAAAGCTCCAGCTGGGTTTGGTCCTAGATGCAAAGCCCATTGGAAACCCTCAGACCTTTCTACTCGAGGTGTGGTCCAGGTACCAGGCTCATCGGCCTCCTCTGGGAGCTTGTGAGAAATACAGCACCTCGGGCCCGCACTGGACCCACTGGATCCGGCTTCTCCAGTTCACCAGGGCTCTGTGTCTTTCTGAGGGCTCCCAGACCGAGTGCTCGCTTCCTGGGACCGTGTGACCTCAAGGATGGTCCCTCCACTCCCAGGCTCAGGCCAGGGAGGCTGAGCAGGACCAGGACTGCCCTCCAGGTGCTAAGCAGGGCTTCAGCCTCGGGTTTTCGGGTTTTCAAGGCTCCAGGCTGGAGGCCAGCCAGCAGGGGCTCAGTCTCAGGCACAGGGCGTCGGGCGGGTGCAGAGTCAAGAAACAAAACAACCCGGGAATGCAGGTGAGCTCATGTCAGTGAGGAGCCGTGGCGAATCATGCTGGGGCACGTTTGTGGGTCTCAGTGAGGAGGCAGCCCGTACAGGTGGGGAGCCGTGCGCCTGGACCTGTCAGCACTTACCTTATCCACGATTATCCGGATTTTTTTTCCATTTGGCCCCAGAGAAGGAGCTGCCACACAAAGAGCTGAGCAGAGCAAAGTCGGTGGCCTTGCACTTGGATAGAGCAGTGTCCACAGATGCAACGAATAATCAGTTTAACATGCGAGTGTGCATGCGTGTGTGTGTGTATGTACAGGGGGTGGGGCTGCTGAAATACGATGCATCTTGTCAAAGAGGAACTTGCAGAGAAGTTTTCTTTTCTGCAGGTTTCAGCGTGAGAAAAGTTTTTCATCTTGTGTAGGGCCTTGAGCCTTTGAAAATAATAAAAAGGAAAAGTTTTGAATTAAAATTTATGGTTGAGCCTGCCTGTCTGGGAGGAGCTGGCTTAGTGGGCAAAGCTGACGCCAGGCAGGCTGCAGGGGCTGGGAGAAATTGGACACCAGCGTCCCTGTGAGTGAAGGGGGGGCCACCCTCCCGAGGACCGCGCGGTGGCCCCTCTTGGCTAGCCGCTCCGAGCTCCGGCTGCACGCTGGATGCTTCTATGGGAGTGTTTCAAAAATGCTGAGGCCTGAGCCGCGCTGCAGAGTGAGCCCATCTGATTCTCTGAAGGTGGACATCATTCTCAACAATATTTTCAAAGCTCTCCAGGAGACTTTGGTGTGACACCAGGGTTGAGAACTGCCAAAGATTCCAGAGCTGATGGAAAGGGAAAGGGGGGGCTCCTGATTTCTGTTGGCAGTGGAGTGGCTTCAGTAGTACACGCTGCTGTGGGTGCAGGAAGGATGATGCTACCAGCTGTTTGGGAGTTTTATCCGCCTAGAGAGGGCCAGAATCAATAAGGAGGGTGAGTCTGACCAATCCAGAGGCCAGCTCTGCCCCTCCACGTCTCGCGGCTGCCCAAACATTTCCAATTTTCATATAGGAAGCCCTTTTCAAAAAACTGGAACATCCATGATTTTATTTTAACTCATGTACTAGTTTTCTATTGATGATGTAACCAATCAACACAAATGTAGTGAATGTGCCTGAAATAACACAAACCTCTTACCTTACCGTCCTGGAGGTCAGTCAGCTCGTGGGGCTAAAACCAAGGGGGTCCCGGGGCTGTGCTCTGTCGACAGGCTTTGCTGGGAATCCATTCTTTCCTTTTTCGAATTCTTGAGGCACCCACTTTCTTGGCTTGTGGTCCCGTCCTCGAATCCTCTCATCTCTGTTTGTCTCATGTCTCCTCCTCTGACTTTCTGTTCTCTCTCCCTCATCTAAGAACACTGTGATTATGTTGGACTCACCAGGAGAATGTCCCAGTTGAAAATCCTTAACTTAATCTTTGCTTGGGGACTAGATAGAAAGCTGAGCACTGAAGAATTGATGCTTCTGAACTGTGGTGCTGGAGAAGACTCTTGAGAGTTCCTTGGACTGCAAGCAGAGCCAATCAATCAATCCTGAAGGAAATCAGTGTTGAATATTCATTGGAAGGACTGATGCTGAAGCTGAAACTCCAATACTTTGGCTGCCTGATTTGAAGAACTGACTCATTTGAAAGACCCTAATGCTGGGAAAGATTGAAGGTGGGAGAAGGGGACGACAGAGGATGAGATGGTTGGATGGCATCACTGACATGACGGACAGGAGTTTGAGTAGGCTCCAGGAGTTGGTGATGGATAGCGAAGCCTGGCGTGCTGCAGTCCATGGGATCACAAAGAGTCAGACCCGACTGAGCGACTGAACTGAACTGAACTGGGGGGAACCTTTATTCCATCTCCAATCACAGTCATGTGAATCTGAAGGGCATTAACACCCCCATAGATGAGAAAACGGATGCCCACCCAGGGATGGGCTCCTAGATGGTAATGGTGAACCTGCATTCTTGTAGCTCCCTGTCTCGTCACTGCTACATCTTAGCAGCCTCCTCTTGGGATAATCACCCATCTTGACCCTCTAGCCATGGGCCTCATTTTTTCTTTCCATAAAGTCCAAGGTCCCTCCGGTCCTCCTGTGGGATTGGTTACTCTCACATCTCTGTAGCAGCTTCATGGGCACCCTGTAACTGATAGAAAGCAGTGTCACGGAGGAACGCATTGCTACCACCAGGCATCACGATGGAGCCCAGGAAGCCCGGTTCTCTCTGTGCATCGGCACACATGGTTCTGGGTTCTTGGATCCCCTGACTAGGTCTGTATACACACACACCACATACATTTGTTAGAATTCCATCATGATTTATGTACTTCTATAATTAATCTCTGTCTTTCTCTCTCCACTGTAAAGTCCATGAGGACAGAAAATATACTTGCTTTTGCACCCTAGGGCCTTAGCATTTAGGGGATGTTTAGTAGAAACCTGTTAAATGAAGGAATGGTTGCCAGTAGTCCAAGGCTTACAGATTGTAAGTAACTACTTTGCCTTCTGGAAGCTGTGGTTGATGATATCAATGTTCCCATCTACTGCCTTCCCTGTAGGAGAACCAAACATCCCGATTCACTGACATGTGAGCGACTGCGGGGGATTCTTCCCTGCTCTACTTCCAGGTTTGGCTGTGTGACTTGCTGTGGCCAATGGAATGGGAATGGGTAAGACAGAAGCCACATCTAAGCAGCATTAAAGGTAGTTACGTGGCTTGACCTGGTCTCTTGTTCTTTTCCCTTTGCCAAAAGAACACAATATCCCAAGTACGGTTGTCCCCTCTCAGGACATGTCCCAGGATGAAAAGACACATGGAGTGGAACCAGAGCAGCTGCCTTGCAGCTCTCAACACGAGTGAGAGTGAAGCTCGTGTTGCTGAAAGACAATAAGATTTGAGGATCTTTGTTACTGCAGAGTTTAACAAACTCTGACAAATATAGACATCTTCACTGGATGTCTCAGAACACATCCATCTCTCCTTTCTCCCAAATGGAGATCATGGTTCTGCCACCTACAAGCGGTGTGATCTTAAGAAAGTCACACAACATCAAATTTTTACAGCAACATATAAAGCTTTTTTCCCAACTTTATGATCAGTGATCACGAAGAATGAGCCCATCATTTGAAATTTGACCCCGTCCATTATAAATCATTTTTGCACATGGTAGTATGATACCAGAGAAAGATATGGTACTATATCTCTCTTGTTTTCTGCTGATACCATATGCTCAAGTAAGGGGAAAATTCTCCTGTTGCTTAGCTCGAAGGGGACGATTGAGATTTTTTTAAGATAACTTTATTAAAAAATTTAATAGGAGTAGAGTAGGGAATAAAAATATAAATGCTTAAAATATGAAGGAGTTAAAGATTGAAGTGTTCTGGAGTTGAGATTCCTTGCTGTAAAACAGCCAGAGGTACAAGCCAACTCATGGATCTGGAGTCCTTCCCACCCACTCAGCTTCATCTAAGAAAGCCAACCCAAAGACCCCTTTAGAAGCTCTGGGAGTCTCCTCCATCCCTCCTTCCATTTTACATTAGGACCAAGCGCCAGCTGGTCACGGTGTGATGGGAATGGTGCAAATGAACTTTTTAGTCCTCTCAGTGTAGATTGCCACCCTCTTGCCCTCCAAATCCAGACACCATTGGAGGGTAGGTGGGAGACAGCATGTATAGAGGCCCTCAGCTCTTCAGGGCTGTTTCCTCACCCTGCTGGACCTATCACTCAGAGCCCAGAAAATTATAACTTTACTTCCCAGGAGAGTATAGGTCCTTTGCCCAATCTTCAATCCATAGATTCAAAGATGACCAAGTCAATTGTTAGAATATCCTTGCAAACGAAAGAAAGAAAGAAAGTGAAGTCGCTCAGTCGTGTCCGACTCTTTGTGACCCCATTGACTGTAGCCTACCAGGTTCCTTCATCCATGGGATCTTCCAGGCAAGAATACTGGAGTGGGTTGCCATTTCCTTCTCCAGGAGATCTTCCTGACCCAGGGATTGANAGGTCCCATTTGTTTATATTTGCTATTATTTCCTTTGCTTTAGGAGACGGATCCAAAAAAGTACTGCTACAATTTCTTTCAAAGAATGTTCTGCCTATGTTTTCCTCTAGGAGTTTTATGGTTTCTTGTCTTACAGTTAGGTCTTCGATCCGTTTTTGAGTCTTGTATATGGTATAGTAGAATGTACTAACTTCATTCTTGTATATATGGCTGTCCAGTTTTCCTAGTGCCACTTACTGAAGAGACTGTCTTTTCTCCATTGTATATTCTTGCTCCCTTCATTCTAGATTAATTGACCGTAAGTGCATGGGTTTATTTCTGGGCTCTCTAGTCTGTTCCATTGCCAGTTTTTGTGCCAGCACCATACTATTTTAATGACTAGCTTTGTAGTATAGTCTGAAGTCAGGATGAGTGATTCCTCCAGCTCTGTTCTTTCTCAAGATTACTTTGGTTATTTAGGGTCTTTTGTGTTTTAGTACACATTTTAAAATTATTTGCTCTAGTTCTGCAAAAAATGTCATTAGTATTTTGTTAGGGGTTGTACTGAATCTTTAACAATATTAATACTTCCAGTTCATGTTGGCAAGGATGTGAAGAAAAGAGAACCCCCATACACTGTTCGTGGGAATGTTAATTGATGATGCAGCCACTTTGGAAAATAGTATGGAGGTTCTCAATATACTAAAATTGGAACTATCATCTGACCCAGCAATTTCACAGCTGGGTATATGTCCGAGAAAACCAAACCACTCCTCTGAAAAGATACATGCACCCTGATGTTCACAGCAGCATTATTTTCAATCGCCAAGGTATAGAAGCAACTTAAATGTCCATCAACAGATGAATGGATAAAGAAGCTGTGAGATACACACACACACACACACACACATACACACACAATGGAATACTACTAAATCATAAAAAAGAAAAAAATCTTGCCATTTGCAGCAACATGGATGGACTCAGAGGGCGTTAGACTAAATGAAATGTCAGAGAAAGGCAAATGCTGTGTGATATTCATATATGAGATCTAAAACTATATAACAAAATAGTTAATATAATAATAATAAAAAAAGAAGCAGACTCATAGATACAGTTTTCGAGTGTGTGGATTTTATGCAAGGGGCACAGAGGCAGTGGGGACTGTCAGCCATCGCCAGTCAAGAGGCCCAACTGCCCTCCATGAGGCCTGGGCATGTCCTTCTCCACTCTGAGCCTGGAGGTGGGGTGACACCCGCTGGAAAGGCTCCTGGAGATTAAATAAGGTCACGTGGGCAAAGAGCCGAGGGGTGCTGGACACTTAGCAGGCCCTTAGCAGTGCTGGCTCCCTCCACGGTCCAAGATTCAAGGCAGGTGTGATTGCCCTTAATCCATCGCTCAGCAGTTCCAGCGCCGAGTGGTGCGGATCAGGGTGGTGCACAGTTCCAGGCTCCAGGCTCTGAGGGCGCAGGGAGAAGGCATGGGTGACCGTACCTGGTCTCAGCAGTCCCTGAACTAGTCCCACGGTGAACTTGGATGCATATTAACGCACCCGGCAGAAAGATAAAAGAGCCCCAACTTAAGAACAATTTTCGCCATGCTGATCCAAGAGATGCCACGGTGCCTGCGGAGTTTGGGGAGCCAACTGTTGACGGTGATCATTCTTAAGAAATGCCGATCACCTGCAAAGAGTGTAAAGCGCCTCACCGAATGGCTTTATTCGGCTTCCGATGGAAAGTGGCGCCCAGGCGTGGGGCTCAAGAGTCAAACCCCAGTCTCAACCTTGGAGTGTTTCAGGGCTGTGCCCGTGACGCTGGGCAGGGCCCCTGGGGCGCGCCCCAGGGTTTCGGGCGGGGACCGGGCGGCGGCGGCCCGGGCTCCTCCCTCTTCGGCCAGGGCGCCCCTGCTCTTAACCCGCGCGCGGGGGCGCCCGGGCCACTGGGCTCCGCCGAGCAGAAGAGCGGCCAGCGCAGAGTCAGAGCAGCGCTCGTCCCGNGATCTGGAGTCCTTCCCACCCACTCAGCTTCATCTAAGAAAGCCAACCCAAAGACCCCTTTAGAAGCTCTGGGAGTCTCCTCCATCCCTCCTTCCATTTTACATTAGGACCAAGCGCCAGCTGGTCACGGTGTGATGGGAATGGTGCAAATGAACTTTTTAGTCCTCTCAGTGTAGATTGCCACCCTCTTGCCCTCCAAATCCAGACACCATTGGAGGGTAGGTGGGAGACAGCATGTATAGAGGCCCTCAGCTCTTCAGGGCTGTTTCCTCACCCTGCTGGACCTATCACTCAGAGCCCAGAAAATTATAACTTTACTTCCCAGGAGAGTATAGGTCCTTTGCCCAATCTTCAATCCATAGATTCAAAGATGACCAAGTCAATTGTTAGAATATCCTTGCAAACGAAAGAAAGAAAGAAAGTGAAGTCGCTCAGTCGTGTCCGACTCTTTGTGACCCCATTGACTGTAGCCTACCAGGTTCCTTCATCCATGGGATCTTCCAGGCAAGAATACTGGAGTGGGTTGCCATTTCCTTCTCCAGGAGATCTTCCTGACCCAGGGATTGAACCCGGGTCTCCTGCATTGTAGGCAGACGCCTTACCATCTGAGCCACAGGGAAGTCCCTCCTGTTGTTGCTTGTGTATTTTCAGACTGAATCATAGTGTGCGCAGCCTAATCATTGGGTGTGTTTTGGATTGGTCTGAGTTCTGTTGACTTCTACAGGTCAACATGCACCAACTGGGAGAGACTGGCCTCTCTAGTGGCAATCGCCCCATCACTGGTGTCGAGGGAGGTTCCCTTTTCTTGTCAAGCTCCCTCGCCTCTGAGGGAACGCGGGCGTTATCCTAGAGAGAGTTTAGAATATGGGAACATGACTTGTCTCTTTCCTCAGAAATTTAGAAGCTTATTTACAAAGGCCTCCAGTTCCTGGGTCAAAGAGCTCACCACAAGACCTAAGATATTCCCCCAAATGAGTCAATATTTATCATCTGGGGCCTCAACTCAGGTGGCTTTCCGAGACTATTTGAGTTCCACTTAACTACTGTACATTGATCATTTGCAGGAGACCTTTCGCCTGACGGCCCCTTGCTCTTTATTCTACTGAGCAATTGGGAATACACTTGACTTTCAAAGGCTCAACTTGCGCCATTCAAAGGAAAAATGTCCACCTCATTTTTAAGCCCTATCTTGTTCCCCTGCAGTCTGAGTAAACATTAGTCACTAGTTGAAGTTACTTAGGCATCAATCATTTCCACTTCAAGGCAGAGGTAAAGAGAACAGAGACGTAAGCGCACAAAAAGATTGAAATTTAACCTCCACCGCTGGGTGCTTTCCAAACTTGTTCAGATTAGTTCTTCAAAAAGAAGCCCCAGAGAACTGACATTACCTCAAGTTCACTGAAATTCTCTTTCTCTCAAGGATTATACTTGAATTTGAAGCCAGTCTCCTGAAAGCCTCAGGCAGGTGGTCAACTCGGCTAGTGTGTGAGTATTTGCTTTCTCTCTCCTCTTTGGAGTAATTTCCACATGCTGTTGACATTCCTTTCTTCGCTGGTATGCCTTCCCTCAGATGGGTTTCTGACTAAGTGCATGCGTGTGTGCTAAATCGTTTAAGTTGTGTCTGACTCTTTGCGACCCTATGGGTTGTAGCCCACCAGGCTCCTCTGTCCATGGGATTCTCCAGGCAAGAATACTGGAGCAGGTTGCCATGCCCTCCTCCATGGGATCTTCCCGATCCAAGGATCGAACCTGCATCTCTTACATCTCCTGCATTAGCAGGTGGGTTCTTTACCACTAGCACCACCTGGGAAGCCCTCTGACTCAGTATTTTCTTCCAATACAATCTCCTGGCCATCGAGTATCCATGTCCCTCTCTTTTTCCGTCCCTCCTTTATGTCTACCCAGCCTCTGAAAAACAAAACAAACAACAAAAAACCACTAAAAAACCTAACCTCTGTAAGTTCCACTTTCTCTAATCTTATTGAGTGTTGGGAGTCATGTTTGGCTCTAAGATGCCGACACCGTCACTATATCAAGCAGAGGATATCGGTTTCTCAGACCACCGGCACTCAACTCACGTGGATCTTGTGGAGCACAGAGATTCCCTGAACCTCATTGCCTTTATGAACTGGACTGGACTCTGGGAAGGGGACCAGGGAATCTGTATGTTTCACAAACTCATCATGTGATTCTTCTACCTTGTGAGGCTGGGGATCTGCTAAGACTAAGGAGGGAGATGGCCTTGGAGTCAAAAAATAAACCCTAGCAGGACCATGTGCTTTACTCTTTACTAGTGGCATGATTTTTTAACAGCTTTATTGAAGTGTAATACACACACCATGAAATGTGATCCTATACTTTGTACCTACAGGTCAGTGGTTGCTGGTACATTCACAGAGTTGTGCAATCATTACTACAGTCAATTGTAGAACATTGTTATTACACCAAAAGAGAAACTCTAGGTCTACTAGCAGTCACTCTTCCTTTATTCTTAACACTTTAGCCCTAAGAAGGGCTTCCCCAGAGGCTCAGTGGTAAAGAATTCTGCTGCAATGCAGGAGACACAGGAGACCTGAGTTTGATCCCTGGGTTGGGAAGATCCCCTGGAGGAGGGCATGGCAACCCACTCCAGTATTCTTGCCTGGGAAATCCCATGGACAGAGGAGGCTGGTGGGTTACTGTCTACGGGTTTGCAAGAGTTGGACACGACTGAAGTGTCTGAGCAGCAGCAGCAGCTCTAAGAAATCTCTCATCTGCTTCCTGTCTCTATGCATTTGCCTATTTTAAATGTTCATATCAGTTGAATCATACAATAGGAGACTAGTTCTTGCATTTACAATAATGTTTTCAAGGTTCATCCACGTTGTTGTATGTCAGGGCTTTATTCTTTTTTATGCCTGAGTAGTATTTCATTGCATGGATATACAGTGTGTGTGGGTGAGCTGCCACCGTTCCCTAGACTCACCTTCAGAGCATGAAACAGCTACTGCAAAGCACAAGTAGTGCAGTAGCCATTTCAGGCTTTGCAGGTCAGTCTAGGGAACAGTGGGAGCCCAAGCCTGTGGCACTGCTTCACTGACTCACTTTGTTGACACTCACAGCAGCACAGAGCTTCAGCAGCTCTGCTGGGTCTCCTGCTTCAAGTTCTCCACGTCCTGGGCCAGGTGCCTATGACTTCTATGGCACAGGACACGGTTTCTCCAGCAGGTCACCTACGTCATCAAGGTTGCACAGGAGACAGCTTTTGGTTCCAGTTCCCAGGCAGATCCCAGCTGATGCTTGCTCTCCTCTGCTTCACAACAGCCTTCTTCTCAAACCTGCTGTTCTGCAAACCTAATCAACTTCAAACTCCACGCCAGAGAGGCAACAGCCTTTCAGAGAATGTCCTACCAGTTTCCAGTATTGGGTAACACTCAGTTCTTACAATAAATCCCTGATTCTACTTCTCTGAGTGAATCCTAGACAGTAACTCACAAGGCAATTATGCTACCTCCCCATCTAGAGAAACCTGGGATTTCTGAAAGGTGGTCTTCCTAGAGAGAGCAAATGTGGTCACCCAAAGTTCTTCTCAGATCTAACTCCAGGTTTCCCCATGCAGAGGGAGGTAGGGGGGGTCTTCCACCTGCTCCTCCTATATTAGGTTCCTGCTAGGATTGTAACTGGGCTTCCTCAGGGGGCGCTAGTGGTAAAGAACCCATCTGCTGATGCAGGAGGCATAAGAACTGCGGGTTCTATCCCTGGGTCAGGAAGATCCCCTGGAGAAGGAAATGGCAACCTTTCCAGTATTCTTGCCTGGAGAACCCCATGGACAGAGGAGCCTGGTGGGCTACAGTCCATGGGGTCAAAAAGAGTTCGACAGAACTGAAGCAGCTTAGCACACACACAATGCTGCAATAAATTACCACAAATTCCATGGTTTAAATCCTAACACAAATTTATTATCATACAGTTCTAGAGTCATAAGTCCAAAACAGGTCTCATTAGGTTAAAATAATGAGGTCCTCTGGGCTGTGTTCCTTCCACAGGCTCTAGGGGAGAATCTGTTTCATTGTCGCTTCCAGTTTCGAGAAGCCTCCTGCATTCTTTGGCTCGTGGTCTCTTCCTCCATGTTCAAGGCCATAGCATCTTCAAGTCTTTCTCTGTCTCCCTCTCTCACACACACACTATATATATATGTATGTATATATAAAGAATGTATGTGATATATGCATACAACTCAACAATAAAGGCAAATAACCCAATTAATAAATAATTTATAAATGAGCAAAGGCTTGAACAGGCATTTCTCCAAAGAAGATATACAAATAACCAACAAGCACATGGAGATACTTAACCTTGGTCAATAGGGAGATGGAAATGAAAACACAATGAGATTCCCCTCACACACACTAGGATGGCAACAAAGAAAACAAAAGGAAAATAACAAGTATTGGTGAGGATGTAGAGAAAGTGGCACCCTCCTACACTACTGGTGGAAATGTAAAATGGTGTAGCCGTTGCATAAAACATTTTGGTGGTTCCTTAGTAAGTTAAACATAGAATTACTATACAATCTAACAATTCTATTCTTAGGTATAGACCAAAATAAAAAACCAGGTGCTCAAATAAAAACTTCCACATGAATGTTCATAAGCAGCATCATTCACAATAACCAAAAGGTGGAAAGAATTCAAATGCACATCAATGGATAGGTGGATAAACAAAAAAATATACATGCATACAGTGGATATTATTTGGCAATAAAAAGGAATGAAGTCTTGCTACAAGCTACAATATGGATGAACCTTGAAAAATTATATGAAGTGAAAGAAGGTCCAATGAGATGGCCATATACTGTAACATTTCACTTATATAAAATATCCAGAATAGACAAATCCACAGAGACAGAAAACAGATCAGTGGTTGCGAGGGGCTCAGGGGAGGTGAGATCGGGGAGAACTGCTTAATGGACACATGGTTTCCTTCTGGGTGATAAAAATATTCTAGAATTTGATAGTGATGATAGCTGCACAGCACTGTGGATGGACCGAATGCCACCGAGTCATACGCATCAAAATGACTTAAATGTTGTTTCATACCATATGAACAAGAGTTTTTTTTTTAAATTACCTTAAATGTGCCGTAAGACTCCCACCAGGACTAAGCCCCCAGGCTCTGACAATTCCACCAAGGTGTCGCCATTTCTACAATTGGACCCTAAGTCTCAGCTGATTCTACACGTTACGAGAGCAACTGCTGTTTACCCATGGGAGGATCCTTCCTGTAAGAGCATGCCTGCTTCTAGAAATGCAAATAAATTCTCTGCAAAAGAGGGTCAGTTCCTCTCAGCAGCCTCTGCTGACCAGAGAATGGCATGGAGACCACAGCAGGGAGCGTGAGGCACAGATTGCAGGAGCCTTTTGCGCAGTGCTGGGGATGACCCGAGGCCACCATAGGCACGTCTGACAGCTCCACCGGGGAGCTGAGGACCTTCTGTTTTGTGTTGACCTTCGGGGGTGGCAGGAGGTTGGGGCGGGGGTGGTGGTGGTGGTGAGTGTTCCAGTGTTCCCAAACTGCCCCAGACACTCTGCCCAGAGAATTGATTATATTGCTGGAGACGTAGCTTGGCAGAGGTTACGAAGCTGCCACTGGCCCAGAGTCCAGCTCTGTATTGTCTTCTAGTCATGTGGGACCCCTGAATTCCCCTCACTCTCTCCCTACCCCGCCAAAGGCCCTTCCTGCCTGGTTGTGCAGGTGGAGATCCCGGCCTCAGGCTGACATGGCTCCCCAGGCACTGCCCCCAGGTCACCCCTCCTTCTTTATTCTCACATCCGTGATCTACACAAATACTCTCCTTTCATGAACACTCAAATTCAGGCCAATCTCTCCCAGTTTAGGATGTTCACTTCCTGCCCATCTCTCCATCGCGGCCATCATTCTTCTCCCTCATTGTCATCTCTGACCTTGGTCAGTTACATTGCTGTTTCCTTGCTCCCAGGCTATGAGGCCAATGCCTTGTTTCATGACACAAAGATCCTCCCAGTCAGCTCCAATGTGTGAGCTGAAAACACCTGCTTTTATACACTCTCTCAGCAGATAATTTGTGTCCAGGGACAGCAGAAGAGCCAAGGCGAAGGAAGGGAAGGGCAGTTCATTGTCCAGGACCGTTCATCACAATGCAATAGAAAGTTCAAGGATGCTGCTAGCCAGGCTGTTTCCCAAGTTGCTGGAGGAGGGGTGCATGCCTGGAAAGGCCTCCGATTTATGAGGCTTTAAGATCAAAACAAGGTCAGGGAGAAAATTGGCAGACGCACTGTGAGTCCAAAGTGATTTCAACTAAAATAGGTAGAGAAGATAGAGATTGTAGAAAAGGGAATTTCAGATTTAGTGTCTGATGTTCCAGCTCCTAAAAATAGGCAACCTCTCAGGCTTCAGTTTTGGCTTTCTCTCTGCATTGTCTCTTTTGGAACTCACTGTGCAGATGTTTCTGTGCTACATTTCTACCTGATGGCTGCAAACCCTCTATTTGGAGTCAACAGCATACTTCAAGTGCAGTATATCTCTGATGGAACTCATTCATTGATTCATTCCTTTGCCATGTTTATCTTATCATTTCTAAGCTTCTCAGCATCCTGGCTCTCCTATCCATTCCATTTCCCACCCCTAGCAGACCATACCCCCAGCTGCCTGCCAATTCTCAGGACTCTGCCTGCTGGTTCTCTGGATTCCAGTTTACCCTAGACCCCAAATCCAAATTCTCTGAAGCCTGCCTCCAAGCTGTCTGTGCTCGCTACAAGCTTTTAATTTATTTTTGTGAAAACTGTTATCTCATTTATTTTGCATCCAGTGTTTCCTAACTATCTATTATGTGTTGGGCATTGTGTTAGGGGCTGGGATTGCAGCAGTGAGCAAGACTCTTGGGGCTCATGACCTGATGGAGGAGATAATCATGAAGCTAAATCGCAAGGGTGAAAAAGTGCTGTAATAGGAAGGGGGCGCTGCGTGTGCCTTGGGCCACAAAAGCACCACAGACCTTAGGCTTGGTGGGTCAGGGAAGGCCTCCATTACTTGAAGGATCCATCTAGATTCTTTAGTAAGGGTTCAAGATTGCCCATACCAGGCCTATACCTCTTGTCTCATGTGCCATGAAGCATCCACAAAAGGCTCCTTCCTCTTTCCACACAGACCAACACCCTCAACATTTTTTTTTTTCATTTTTCTTTCTCCCTGGATTATCCCTGTTCCTTATCTCTATAGGTCAAATTACTACTGAGTCTTCAAGAGCCACAGAAACACCACCTCCTCCCCAAAGCCTTCCTTGATTTCTTTACTGCCCTAGTCTCTGTATATATGGCACATTGGAGCCGTCCTGTATAGTTCTCTGTGCCATTGAATTCTGGGGGCAGAGACCACATTCTGTTCATTTTTGAAAGCCCCAAAAGACCTTCTTAACATCATACCCTGCACTGAGGTGAAGGTGATGATGAATTAAGGAAGATGCCCATGTACAAGTCTGGGAAAAGGTCAAGAGCCAATCATATTTATCTGTCTGTCCCGGGAGGGGCCTCAGCTTGCACCTGGTAGGTCCACAGCAAACCTCTCCTGACTGACTCTTTCGCTGTCCCGTGTACAGTCTCAGACTGTGTTGAGACAGAATTAAAGCTCTTGCAAACATAACCAAGTCTTTCTCATATTTGGTGAAGAAGAACTCACTTTCACTCTGGGTTCATTGCTCTCTGCTATCCTTTTCAATCCATCCTTCTCTGCTTCTTACTCAGCTGGCAAACCTTTCCCTCCTAACCCAGTTCTATTTGAATTGACCACCAGCTCAGCCCATAGGACCTTCTCCCCCCACCCTCCTTGCACTTCGGCCCCTCACCTTGACTTTGTCTTGGAGAAAGTTTAAAAGTTTGGTTTTCTCTGACCCCTTTAATCACACTCGATTATCTTGATTAGCACATTTACTTTGCATTGTTAAGACATTCTACCTTGAATTCTGACTTCATCGAGGAAGCGGGGAGAGTTGAAAGGAGGACTGTTGATGATGGCTATATTTTATCACCTGTGATGGTCATGGGTTAGACATGCAGCTTGTTGGGGGCCAGAGTTTGGGAGGGGGAGAAGGACATTAAATACCATAAGTCACAGTGAAAAATATTTTTCAAGGAAACATCAAAGTCTTTTTCCACGGTGTCTTGCCTTGACCCCATTTCACACTGGCAGAACACAAACGCAAATTAAAATAAAAATACCAGGCTGGCTCCATGTAGCCAGTTGAGCTGTTGGACTAAGTGACCGATTTTATTGAAGTCACCAAGTGCAAACATTCCAAGATTTATTTTCGTTACTTATAATTTTTTTCTGCCTTCCCACTGGTGGGCTGTTTATTTCTAATACTTTGGTAGGAAAAAACATTCACTCATACCAGTGGAGATCTTATATGCCAAGCTGCAAACCAGAGTGCCTTTTATTGAGGAATAAAAACCCTGGAAAACAGGCTCTAGGGGGCCCCAAGGACGGCAAATTTACAAGCATAGTACAATTGACGCCATTATAATTAGTTCCCCCCAAAAGTCTTATTTTAAGGGCAGAGATCTGAATCTTTCTCTTTGCGCACGAGTATCTCCGGACTAGAGCAAAAACATTACGAAGGGTGAGTCATAGACCAGCTTTGGGCTTTAAAGACTAACGCAGATCCTATAAATCTAACCCACATTCTTTTACTGGGAATGACTGACTTTTATGAAAACCAAGGACTGTAAATCAGAAACCTAAATAGCTTACTTTGCAGCAGATAAACACAGATTTATGTAGTGGCTGAGCCCTAACTTAACCCTTTCATGGTGCCACAGAGGACCTAGGGCTATGTGTTCAGTGGCGGTTGCTTATATTCAGCGCCCATATTTCTTCTTAAAAGCTGGAGGGTGGGGGCTAGACATGTCGGGTTATCTCCAGCAGATGGAGGTGGGCAACAGGAGAAGGTCATCAAACGTGCTTGCTATTAGCCCATCTCAGCTGGGTGCTCATCAAGCTACCAGGAAGAGTTGGCCCCTGGTTATTCCAAAGGACAGTCCCCAGCCTGTTGCATGCCTATACATGGTGCTTGTATGTGAAGCTGATCCCACCTGGGCTTCTAATCCCTACACGTGTGACATCTGGCAAGGCACCAGTATCTCCCTGGACCTCAACCTTTTCATCTACAAAATGGTACACCTGCCAGGTTGTAAGAGGTAAACAGGACAGTCATATCAGGTGCTTGAAACCATGCTGGATCATGATAAGCACTCAGTACACATCAGCCAAGATTGTTACTATTATTACCAGAGCCACTGGTTATGTAGATCAGACTTCTCAAACTATAATGTGCACATAAGTCACCTGGGAAATCTAATCAAAGTGCATATTCTGACCCAGTGTGCCTGGGATTCCGTATTTCTAACAAGTTCCCAGGTGAGGCGGATGCTTCTGGTCCAGGCACCGGCTCTGGGTAGTGGAGGCGACAGAATTTGGAATTTATGAACCATGCCCACACCCCTTCTCATTCAAGCCTCATTTGCAACCTTTGCTCTGTGCACAAGTCGAAGCATCCTTCTTGCCGTTGATGCCACTAACTCCATTCACGTGATCCTCGCAAAAAGTCCTTCCAAATCCTCCCCTGCCCTCAGTGCACTGGGCTGGCCAGCGGGGGTCGGTGGCCCCCCTGCGCCCCTCACCCTATCCCCGCACCCCCGAGCCGCGCACTTATCTCATGGGGTAGCAAACCGCAGCCCAGGCCAGCCGCTGGCTCAGGACTTTAAGCGGGGCACGCCCTGTGCGGCCCACGCAGACTTTAAAGGGAAACAGGACCCGTGATCCCATCGAGGGAGGAAAGGGCATCTATCATTTTTATGTGGCATTTCAAAGGAGGAGGCTCCGAGGCGGCTGGAGACAAAGGCCGGCAGCGAGGTTAATGGAGAACCCGGATTTAATCATTAACGCTTAATACTAAAGCAGCCCAGGGAGGCCCGCCTAGGTGCCTGTGGAGGCGCCCGGGAAGCTCTGGCTCAGCCTTTGGGGGTGGGGGTGGGGGAGGGATTGGGAGGTCCTCCTGGGAGAAGGNCCCACTCCAGTGTTCTTGCCTGGAGAATCCCAGGGATGGGAGAGTCTGGTGGGCTGCCATCTATGGGGTCGCACAGAGTTGGACACAACTGAAGCAACTTAGCAGCAGCAGCGGCGGCAGTCACTGTTTATCTAAGTCTGGCCTTTACCGGGTGTTATTGGCCTAAAAGCACTCTATCTCATAACAACCAACATTAATCAATACAACAGGATAAAAGGAGGCCTATGTGGCTCAGATATTGTTAAATTAAGTTATGGCTAGGAACCAAATGAAAAGGTCTGAACAAATTTTGGAATGTCTGGCTTAAAAAACTAGGTATATAGCATGTAAAAATTGGCTGGGGAAAGTGGTGTGTGAGCGGGTAATTGCCAGGAGATAGGTAGTAATCTACCAGAGAGGGCCCTGAGTAACAGACCAGGTCCACATGATTTCCAGTGAGACAACCACGTTTATTAAGATGCTGGGTGAGAACCAGCACTTATTTCAATGTTGGTGTTAGTGAATGGTTTAAAAAATGAAATACCAGGAAGCCAAACTTCATAATATTAATAATAGTAATAATAATAACCATGCAATAACAGTCAAATATTCCTAACATGCTCACACTTACTCCTCATAGCAAATATACAAATTAGGAATAAAAGACAGATAATTTAAGCATCTCGTCAAGTGGCAGAGCCAAGAGGTGAATTTTGTTCTGTTAGTATCTAAACTTTAGCCTAGGATAGTTGGTCACAGGAATGGGAAATAGTTGGAAAAATTGAATAACAGAGGATCAACCATACTTTTGACCTTCCAGCCAGTAATGCAGTATATTACAAAGTAAGTAATGAGATAAAGCTGTTATCTTGAAATTTTACATCAAAAGTATCACAAGAGTAGGGCTTCTTGAAAACTTCACTCAAGTAGAACTACTGTTTCTACGTGAAGAGATTAGGGAGTGGATCTGTGTGTTTTACAGTTACTATAAGCTGTCAGCATAAAGGTGAACAAGACTGGATTCACGCACAAGGCATATGTTTTATCAAGGAAAATCAGAACTTGATACTCACTGGTATCAAAGCTTTTAGCCTTCAACCTTCTTGCTCTGATGCCGCTGCTAAGTCACTTCAGTTGTGTCTGCTTCTGTGCAACCCCATAGATGACAGCCCACCAGGTTCCCTTGTCTCTGGGATTCTCCAGGCAAGAACACTGGAGTGGGTTGCCATTTCCTTCTCCAATGCATGANCCTTTAGGATGGACTGGTTGGATCTGCTTGCAGTCCAAGGGAGTCTCAAGAGCTGTCTCTTATACACATCTTCTAGGGAGAATGGGGGACGCCTAGGTGGTCCCAAATCAAGAACCTGGATCTTTTCCCCAGGATCACCTTGAGCTGGGAAGGTAAAGGCATTGGCTTCCATTCTAGACTAGACCTGAGGTCTGGATGGGTACCTAGCCCAGAGCCCGACACCAGGGGCCAGGGCCCTGCCAGTCTAGTGCCTTTTGGGTGTCCCCTCCTTCTGCCAGTGGTTGGCGCTCGGGCATCCCCAGACTCCTCCCAGCACCCACCTGGCTCATCCTCAGCACCGAGGCCTTGGACTGGGACTTCTCCTGGTCCCCCATTGCCCATCCTCTTGCCTGCCCACCTGTCCCAGCCCACAACTGTCTCTGCCCCCTGCCCCAACCCCCAACTTTCTACACTTAACTCATTTTAATCATTTACCTGGGGCTGGGAATAAGTCACCTCCTTCAAGTTTTCCCAAGTGCTTGGACAACCCTGAAATCACACAATGAGAAAGTCATTCTCCCCCAAAACTTCTGATGAAGAGGAACAGGACTTTGACCCCTCTTGGGCACCTGTGACACCTTCTTGATTACCCCAGCAGTAGCCCTAGCAGACCCTGGCTTCTCCCCAGGATTTAATAGACAGTATCTTATGGCTCTTCCAGTAGTCATGTATGGATATGAGAGTTGGACCATAATAAAAGCTGANACACCTCCCTCCCCATCCCATCCCTCTGGGTCATCCCAGTGCACCATCCCTGAGCATCCTGTTTAGAGATGCTTTGGATTTAGTTTCAAACCAGGCTCTAACATGTCAGACATTTGGTGGGCTACTTAAAACTTTCCTTGGCTCTGTTTTGTCTTCTCCATGATGAATGTCATATCACCTATTTCATTATATCGTTATGAGAACCATGTAAGTTATGTTAACTTGATAGTTATGTACTTGTATATTAAATATCTAACACATAGTAAATGCTTTAAATGATAGCTGTTATTAGGACTACTCACCCTTTGTTTACCATATTCTCCAATGTTCACCTGTTCATAAAATAGGCTTAATTCTTTCTTCAGAATTTATCACAGACATAGTCTTCACTGAATTAACATTAATTAAACTTAACAAGAATTAAGTTCTTAATTCTATTTGTATAACTTTCATCAAGTAACAGTTCCTCAGATCTTCAGTTTTATCATTTGTGCAATGAGAATGAATCCCTATCTTATGAGTTTCTATAAGTGTTAAATCATTTTTGGAAAGGACAAATACCTCTATGCCTTCTTTGCCAAATACCTCTATGCCAACCCCAAAAAGTTTCTCTCTCTCTTTCACTTTTCCTATTTCTTCAGTATTTTTATTGTTTCAAAATTAAAGGAAACCTGATTGTATTTTACTAAACTGTAGTTTTATTATTTGTCCCTTTAAACTTTCTGTGAAAGCCTGTGAATTATTTATTTCTATATTCCTTTCAGAAATAGGAAGGCTTTTATTTATATTTGGTAGAATCAAGGTATGAGTCAATATGCATTTTTGTGTTTATATTTGCCAAATATAAATGCAGGATGCTTCATAAAAACTGCACCATCAGAGCCTACCACCCTTGGAAATATTCATGTGTAGCAGATGAAATTAATGCAGATGATCCAATTTTGTATTAGATATTGTCAAAAGAAGTACACATCCTGTCTAGGGTGAGAAATACCTGCTTTCTCTTGAAAAAGAAATTAAATTATTTAGAAAAGGTTCTATTAAGGATGATGGACCATCCCTGGAAAAGACACATTTCTTTAGCTCATGAGCAGAAAAAATTTTAAATAGGCACCTTTAAAAATTACTACACTGTTATAGCTATAAATATGCACAAGATATGCTTTGATCATTACTTTTTAAATAATAAGTACACAATGATATAAGGTGGAATTTGCAATTGTGGTATTTATACATTGCATTTTTGTTTGTAATATTCTATCTTCATTTGTAATTTGCAAATACATTCCTTTGCAAAGTCTCCTGACAAAATTTCAAAATCTCTGCACAACTATGTTACTTGAATAATATCAACTATGTGAATGTTCCTATCGGGAGATGAACAAAATTGATAGAAGATCTTCCTAGATTTTTAATAATGAGAGGAGTGCTTATACTGCAGAAATTTCTTGTAAAACTTAACAATTAGCCACTAAATGAAACCTACAACCCACAGTAGATAGTAGTAGTAGATAGTAGTAGAGTAGGTTATGAGTAGGCAACCCACAGACTCATTTCCATCTGCCTCTTTCTTCCTAAACACTATTGTCTGCAATTAGTTCTTATCCTGTGTGTTTTTAGAATCATGTAGAAGTACTTCATTTTTTGATACAATATGGAATATCGCAGCTTTAACTTTGTTGGTTGAGGTGTGTCTGTAATAAACTTGTGAGTTTATAGGTGTTATATTAGCATCCAATTGCTGATAAGCTATTGCATACTATACGGCCTTATAAAAGGTTTAGTTTTCTTTCAAAATCTTTGCAAGCTGTTTGGGCCATGCTGAATGAATTTTTTGAATGAGTTGACTCATCTTTGGCTGTTTTCACATACACATACTCCTGCAAGAGATGAGTCACCAAGATGAGTGGACCTTGAGCACATACTGAAGCTCTGCCAAGGTAAATATCAAGCCAAATAAATCAGCATTTCCTTCAGCTGGGTTGCCTATAGACTAAGGAAGAAAAAGCTGCACAGACTCCCTCAAATCTCACTGAACAGAGAGGAGAGGGAAGCTCCAGGGATGGGGAAATCATGACACAGCCAATCAAATCATTCTGGATTGGAAAGGCTGAGAGAAGCTAGAAGATAGAAAATGCTGTAAAAATGCGTCAAGTTAATTTCACGCTTTTCCACCTTCAACTTTTGCACAAATTAAATTTAATGCTCCTCAGCCTGACCAGTCTGCAGTGCAAAAATGGTACCACATTGGATGGGGCTGATGGAGATAAAAAGAGTTCAGTATTATTTACAAAACAGTAAGAAAATATTTGTTCTGTGATTATGAGTAGTTTCACAGTAATTAAAATGTCTTCTCCTCCTCCCTCTAAATGTACTGAAACGATTGTAATTCACACAGCATTGACATTAAATCATTTACTGTTCCTTGATATGAGATACCAAGTTAAGGTAACCAAATAATATTTCAACCTCTCTTAACTTCCATTTCAACATAGAAGTGAAGGATTTTGCTCATTAGATGATAATCTTTGGCACTTTTCTGTTCTAACTCTTTAAAATTTTTTAAATTGGTGACAATCTCAAAGTAGATGTTAGAATAAAATGCCACAGGACAGGAAGATGTAGTGTGTGCATGGCCTGTAACGTATGTTAAGTAGATGTTAATTGGAATTTATTACAATGATCATTTTACAATATGTATGAATATCAAATCACTGTTGTACACTTTTAATAAAATGTTACATGTCAATTATACCTCTTGCATTTCTAATTAAAAGTTTTTTTTCTCTCATTAATAATCTTTAAAATTAAAAAAAAAAAATCTCCACAGAACAAGGAGATGTCCCTGTATGTACATAGCCTAGACTGTATCTGGAAACAGACACATTTCATCTTTTTTAAGAAATCTTTTAATTTTATATTGATGTATAGTTGATGTATAATGTTGTGTTAGTTTGACACATTTTTAATAAAAACTAACATTGCTGATACCAGTTTTCACAAAACAAACCCCATCTAACCATGCCCACACAGGACACCCCACAAGAGTTGTTGTTCAATCACTAAGTTGTGTCTTAACTCTTTGTGGCTCCATGGACTGCCTCACACCAAGCCTCCCTGTTCTTAACTATTTCCCAGGGTTTGCTCAGATCCATTGAGTCGGTGATGCCATATAACCATCTCATTCCCTGATACCCTCTTCCCTTCCTGCCCTCAGTCTTTCCCAGCATCAGGGTCTTCCCCAGTAAAGTTGGCCCTAAATAGTATTCGAGTGTTTGACTTATAGATATTTATGAGAAAATCACAAACAAGTGTATTCCGCATTTGCATTTCCTCTTCTGTTTCTCTGGCCTGACTTCCCAAGGTACTCTGAAGAGTTTTAGTGGCTTAAGGAAAAGTCTAGACTCATTCCTTCAGGAATAAGGAAATGATAGAAACTCGGAGGAAATATATATAAGAGCTGGGTCAAGGAAGGAACCTGGTAGAGTCGTCAAAATGTATTTGTTTTGTCCATTTTTCATCTTAGTTAACACATTCCTCCTGTACTTATACACCCCCAGAACATTTTTTCCTACTTTATCTTAAAATATGGTTATGGAGAGAAGCTTTTTCCAAACAGTGACTCCCGTGTAATCCACTGGTCTTAGGATGGTGAGTTAAAGCTGAGTCAAAAGTTGCATTTTTGCTGGTGGCCTTCACTGGGTTCAACTGACTATGCTCTAATATTATTTTTTTGTTGAGGCAGAAGAGGAGGTAAGAGTTTTTTTTATTTTAATATTTTCCCAGTCTGCGAATGGATATAAGGGCATCGGAGATATAAATGCAGACACTGCTGTAGCCTGAGTCTTTGCTTCCCACTGCAAGGACCCTCTTACAAGGAGAGGTGAAGGCAGTGAACCGAACCCCAGGAGAAGGTGGATGAAAGGCTAGAGAAAGTGTGATCACTTCAGATGAAACTAAACCTTCTTCCATCGATGATGCTTAAAAGGTGCCTTGATAATTTTGTTTACTGCAAGATCTCTATCAAGTATGACATGAATCTCAAAGATTTCATCTGTTCAGTAAGAATTACAGGGAATGCATATGCTCTTGCCTTAAGCAATCTTACACATTTGTGGAAAGGTATTTTTCTTTAATCTATGCAAAGTATCTTTGAAAAATATTATTTGCTTTTTCCCTGAATATTATTTTGTTCTTTTTTCCCCTAAGCCTCCCCTTAAAATCTTGCAGCTATAATATCATATAAGAAATGAATCGCCAGTCTAGATTTGATGCAGGATACAGGATGCTTAGGGCTGGTGCACTGGGATAACCCAGAGGGATGGTATGGGGAGGGAGGTGGGAGGGGAGTTCATGAGTGGGAACTTACGTACACCCGTGGCGGATTCATGTTGATATATGGCAAAACCAATACAGTATTGTAAAGTAAAAAATAAATAAAATTAGAAAAAAAAAATCTTGCAGCTAAGCTAACATCCTGGCTTTCTCTGCTGGAATCCATGCCCCTCCCTCTGCCCCCTACCCCAGACTCTTGGTCTGTAGACTCTTCTTTTCCTTTCTCTCTTCCTTCCTCATTCTCACTGCCATCTCATGGACTGGTGGCCCTTTAATCATCTTTATTTATGTTTTAAAAAATTAATTTATTTTGATTAGAGGCTCATTACTTTACAATATTGTAGTGGTTTTTGCCATACATTGACATGAATCAGCCATGGGTGCACATGTGTCCCCCATCCTGAACCCCCTCCCATTCCCTCCCCAGCCCATCCCTCAGGGTCATCCCAGTGCACCAGCCCTGAGCACTCTGTCTCATGCATCGAACCTGGACCGGCAATGTATTTCACATATGTTAATCATCTTTTTAAAAGATGCTCAGATACCTCTGTGAAACTTTGTCTGTCTGTCCTAAGAGTTAATTGCCTCATCATTTGTGCTCCCGGAGCACCATAGAAACCCTCCGTTACCACGTATCTAATCGTGTTGTGAGAATCTGCTCACATGTGTTTCTCCCACAGGACTGGTCTCAGACTGAAGAGCTCCTGGTGAGGCCTGCCCTATCTCATCAGTTCCCATCACTCCAATCAAGCTGTCACTCTCAGGCTTTGTCACAAATCTTTGCTCCCACTGGCTAGTCTTTATTTTTCACTCTGATTTATATAATCTTCCTGGAAGGCAAGAGCAGTTTTTCATATCTTTGACTTCTCTTCAGCAACTGGAAGTTGTATAGATACTCAGAATTTTTTTTCTACAAGAAATAAAAATAAAAATAGCAGAATCTATTTTTATTGAGACTTCTTTTTCTCTCATCACCTACTTCTGCTCACAATCAATCTGGTGGTGATCTTTTCAAATATTTATTTATTTTTGCTATTTAATTTTAGTCTCATGCATTTAGAGCACTTAAGATTAAAATTTCCCTCCAATTTCTGCTTAAACTCCATCTCAAAGTTTTGATATGAAGTACTGTCATTATTCAGTTCAAAATTATCATTTTAGTTGTGATTTTGTTTTGATCAATGGATTTTTAGAAGCGGTTTTTGAAAATTATTGAAGTATGTTTTAAAGTATAGCTCTGTTTTGCTTTGGAAAATTTCATTGTAGTCAGAGTGCATAATATTTAAAATTTAAAATTTAGTAGAGGATTACCTAGTATTTTCTTCTTCCCCACTTTTAAAATGTCCTCCCTTGTATCTGAGAGGGGTGGGAATTCTCTAGTTCTCAGACATAGCATTCTATATAAATCTTATAAATGAGGATTATTGTATTCTTTATCTTTACCAAGTTTTCAATTTAGTTTACCTAAGAATAAGATGGAGAGGTGTGTTGAAAACTCCCACCATGAAGGTAGGGTATCTACTTCTCTCTATAATTCTGGTATGTTTTTGTTTTGTATTTCTTAAGCTATTTTATCCGGAAAAGGCAATGGTACCCTACTCCAGTACTCTTGCCTGAAAAATCCCATGGACGGAGGAGCCTGGTAGGCTGCAGTCCATGGCGTCGCTAAGAGTTGGACATGACTGAGTGACCTGGTGCTATAAGTTTTGAGTGCATCGATCTTCTATGCTAAAACTTTTATCACTAGATTGTGTCCTTCTTAGGCAGTGGCACCCCACTCCAGTACTCTTGGCTGGAAAATCCCATGGATGGAGGAGCCTGGTAGTCTGCAGTCCATGGGGTCACTGAGAGTCAGACACGACTGAGCGACTTCACTTTCATTTTCTAAACTCTACTGATTCTTCCTATGTCATAAAATTAGTATACATACCTTTTCTTTACCTGAGTTGATCTTTGTTTAGTGTATCTCTTTATGTCCTTTTATTTTTTAACCTTTTCATATCTTATATTTTAGGTGTGTCTCTTTGAAAACAGGTAAGGTTGGATTTATTCCCCAAGTTGAAAATTTTTCTTTTTGAATGAAAGTCAGTTCATTGTTACCGTTGCTGATATTTGAACTCGTTTCTACCACCTATTTTGTGTTTCCTAATTGTCTCACTTTTCTATGCATTTTTCTTGATTGATTGAGGGTTTTTTTTCTCATTCCATTTTTCTCCACTATTTCTTTAGAATTAAATCTATTTTTATTCCTTTAGGAATTATTCTTGAAATTTTAATATTCATGCTCAACAAAGGTTAATTAATTTTAATCTACTCCCCCAAAACATTAGGACTTGAGAAAACTTTGAGATCATCTCTTATCATTTACATGCTATTGTGGTCCAGTATTTCATCTTTCTCCTTTTTAAAGTATTTTCCTGACAGCTCAGTTGGTAAAGAATCTGACTGCAATGCAGGAGATCCAGGTTTGATAGATTCCTGGGTCGGGAAGATCTGCTGGAGAAGGGATAGGCTACCCATTCCAGTATTCTTGGTCTCCCCTTATGGCTCAGCTGGTAAAAAAAAAAAAAATTATAAATGGAATATTCTTATTTTTTATAATGTGCAGTTGTCTATCTGATCACTCTACTTCCATTCAGCATCCTTAAGGTCTATTCACAGCAGAACAGCCAAGGAATCCTTTGTCTTAAAAACAACCAAATTTTACTTATATTAAAATTTATAAGACGTGTGTAGAAAAATACATCTCACATGCATAGCTTGATGAATTTTACAAAATGAACACATTCATATAACTATCCAGCTCAAGAACTGGAAGATTACCAGCATCCCAGAAGCATTTTTTGAGTCCCCTCCCAGTCATAAGACCCTTCCTTCTCTACAAGAGCCACTATACTGAGTTGGAATACCATAGATTAGTTTGCCTAGTTTTGAATTTCATGTAAATGAGATCATGCAATGCATATTCTTTTGTGCTTAGTTTCTTTCACTCAACATTACCCAAATGAGATTCATCCATGTTGTTTAATATAACAGTAGTCTGTTCAGTTTCATTGTAGTATAGTATTTCACTGTATGAATATACCAGAATCTATCTATTCTATTATTGATAGAGATTGGGCTTGTCTCCACCTTTCTGCTGTTAATGCTTTAAATAGTGTTACCAAACACATGAACATATATATCTTTTGGAGCATATATGCACACATACCTGTATGATACATACCTAAGACTGGACTTTCTGCAAAATAAGACATGCCGTTGTTCCATCACCCAGTCTTGTCTGACTCTTTGTCACCCCATGCCAGGCCTCTCTGTCCCTCATCATCTCCCGAAGTTTGCCCAAGTTCATGTCCATTGCATCGGTGATGCCATCCAGCCATCTCATCTTCTGACACCCTGCGCTCCTTCTGCCCTCAATCTTTCCCAGCATCAGGGAAATTTCCAATGGGTCAGCTGTTCACATCAGATGACCAAAATACTGGAGCTTCAGCTTCAGTATCAGTCCTTCCAATGAGTTTTCAGGATTGTTATCCTTTAAGATTGACTGGTTAAATCCCCTTGCTGTTCAAGGGACTCTCAGAAATCTTTTCCAGTACCACAGTTCTGACACATATATAGGATTATTTTGAGAAGAGGCTAAGTGGTTTTTCAAAGTATTTGTAATAATTTATAATTTATACTAATGATGAACAATGTATAAGAGTTCCCATTGCTCAATATTCTCAATACTTTTTAATTTGGGATAAGCTTAGACTTACACAAGAATTGCAAATTATGACAGAGAATTATTATAGCTATTACCCAGATTCCCCTTTAGTTAACATCATACAAAATCATAATGTATTTATCAAATGTAAAGAATGAACATGGGTATAATACTAGCAATTAAGTTACACTTGTTACTCAGTTTCCCTAGTCCTTCTATCAGTGTTCCTTTTGTGTTCCAGGATCCCATCCAAGATCCCCANGCCCGCCAAGGCTCTCTATCTGGAGTTTCTGTGACTTCTGCTCTAGTTTCTCTGCTGAAGGGGAGACCCTCCTGGAAACAGCGCTGGGCCAGGATCTCCAGGGGACTGGCAGCAAAGGCTCCCTGCCCGAGAGAAACCTGAGCCCCTGTCCTGGGCTGGATTAGGTGCAGATTTCCACCTTTGTCTTCGAAGAGGGAAAATGTCACTTGCAAACCCTCAGGAGGTGATACTGACTTGTTTACCTTCAGATAGCGGCTTGAGAGCCTGTTGACTTGTTAATCTTGGAGATCTGATCGCCCAGCAGTTGACGGCTCATACTTAGGAGGCTGAGAAGAAAGGCCTCTAGGCTCTCTTGACAAACCCAAGCTGGAATCCCAGCCCCCTGTCCTTTCCTGCCTGAACGACCTCCCTTAACCCCTCCCAACCTTAATTTCCGGGTGTGCGTGGTGGAGGTAGTAATACATCCCTGGAGGGCAGTGGTGGGAAGGCATGGGAGGAGCCAGCTCAGCATTTAGCGTCAAAGATCAGTAAGTGGTGGGGTGGGGGGAAGAGGGCAGTCCTAACTTTGAACCCAGTTGCTTGATTTTTAACCCATTTTCTGGGCATTTTTCCATTCAGGCTCGTTTTTTTTTCCCTTTGAACAGGAGAGAGGTATGAGAGCAAGAGGTGGAGCTTTGCTAGTTACTCCAAGGGTACCTCTGATTGGTATAGGATCTCGGGTTCTCTGGCAGCTTGATCCTCTGGGGGCTTCTTTCTTTCCAGTTCAGGGGTCTCTGAGAGGAGCTGGGCTGCTTCCAAAGGGCCGTCTTAGCATCCTCAGCAGAGGCTGCAAAGCGGGATGCTGGCAAAGGCTCTGAAGGATGGAGCCTTTGCCACTCTGGAAGCCTTACTCCCTACCCACTAAGGGCCCCCCATTCTACTCTGCAACATTGTTCAACACTTCAAGTGCTTAAGGATGTCCATGTTGATGACAGTATTATTCATAGCAGCCAAGAGGTGGAAGCAACCCAGTGTTCAGCAAGGGATGAAGGGATAAACAAAAGTGGTATATTCATACAATGGAATATTACTAAGTCCTAAAAAGGGGTGGAATTCTGACATAGGCAAATGGTATGTGGATGAAGTTTGAGGTGTGTTGTTGTTTAGTTTTTTGCAACCCCATGGACGATAGCCAGCCAGGCTCTTCTGTCCTTGAGATTTCCTAGGCAAGAATACTGGAGTGGGTTGCTATTTCCTTCTCCAGGGGATCTTCCTGATCCAGGGATGGAACCCACGTCTCCTGCACTGGCAAGCAGATTCTTAACCACTCGGACACCAGGGAACCCAGAAGCTTGAAGACATGATGCTAAATCTCAAAACCACAAAGCTAAATAATTCCACTTACACGCTGCTGCTGCTGCTACGTCGCTTCAGTCATGTCTGACTCTGTGCGACCCCATAGACAGCAGCCCACCAGGCTCTCCCGTCCCTGGGATTTTCCAGGCAAGAACACTGGAGTGATTTGCCATTTCCTTCTCCACCACTTACATGAGGAACCATGAATAGTGAAATTCATAGAAACAGAAGGTAGAATGGCAGTTAATTACCAGGGGCTGAGGGGAGGGTGAGAGTGGAAGTTGTTTGAGTGATAAAACTGAAAATTCCACATCTCTGAAACATCCTCAATCTTTGACCAACGGGAACAACTGCTCATCTTATTCAAATTGCTTTCTCATCTGTGGTTCTGGTTATTTCCCACCTCGTTCAAACTAATAACTGAGCAGAGGCTGTGCTAAACACATTTGCTACATAACTTCCCCAAGGATCCCATGAGGTAAGTATTGCTGTTATTGAAACCAACACACTTTATTGTTCCTATCTTAAACAATACAGAGACAATGCATGCTAACAGAGACCTGTGACCGTGCAAAATAATTTAACTCCTGGGTCCAGGAAATACTTGTCTGAGTCCATAACGACCCAAATGAACCACGATTATGCAGTTCTATACCCAGCCTATGACCACTGAGCATAGCCGTGGGTCTGGCAGCCTCATATAAGCCCCTCCCTGAGAGGAGTAGGGTACCCCAGGCACAGTCCCACCCCCTCTGTCTTCCGTGTCTCTCCCAGGGTCTGAGATGGGGGTGCCATGTCTGCCTTGACGAAGAGAATGGGGCTGAGTGAGAGGGGCTGGGTTAGGATCGCCATGCTATCAATCCTGAGATTGGTCATTGAACCGCATCTATAAAGTGAAGCAGTTCTAGTCAGTGCCCTGACTGACGGCATTCTAGAAGATCAAAGAGAGTGCATAGGAAAGGCTTAGCAAAGTGTCAAGCACTACACAGATGAAGGGAGCTGACGTCAACCTTACATTCTTACATTCTTTTCATTCACTTAAAAAATTTACAATTAAATGCATCTTTATGGTGGAGTCATGTAGCTACTTTCATAATCAAGATACAGAATGGGTGTAACATCTTAAAATATTTTCTCGGGTTTCTCTTTTGTAACCAACCCCTCTCCCCATTCCCAACTTCTGGCAACCACTGATCTGTCCTATTTCTTTAACTTTGCCTTTTCTTCAATGTTAGATACATGGAATCATATAGTATGATTATATGTTGCATAAATGGATATTATGTGAATGGAATCTCATATTATGTGTAGCCTTTAAAGTCTGGCTCCTTCCTCTCATTGTTCAGTTGCTCAGATCTGTGCAACTCTTTCTGACCCCATGGCCTGCAGCACACCAGGCTTCCCTGTCCTTCACTATCTCCTGGAGTTTTCTCAAGTTCGTGTCCATTGAGTCACTGATGCCATCCAACTATTTCATCCTCTGCTGTCCCCTTCTACTTAGCACCATGCATTTAAGATCCATCAAAGACATTACGAACCAATCACCCCCTCCTTTTTATTATTGCATAGCCTTCGATAGTATGGATGTACCAGAGACTGGTACAGAATTTTAACTAGGTGGAAGACATTTGGGTTATTTCCATTTGGGGGTAATGGTGAATCAAGCTGCTATAAACATTTATGTTCAAGGTTTTATGTGGATGTAAGTTTTGCTTAACTTGGGTAAATGCCTAAGAGTAGAATGGATGGGTCGCGTGGGTAGATTTAACTTTATAAGAAATGGCCGAACTGTTTTACAAAGTGGCTGCACCATTGTGCTTTCCCCCCAGGACTGCATGAGCATTCCAGTTGCCCTGCTTCCTTCCCAACACTTGGAATTTTCTGCTCATTTTCCTTCTTTCTTTTTCCTTCTGAGTCATTCTGAAAGGTGTCCGTGGCCTTACAGTTTACTCTTTAGGTAGTGTATCCACCTGCCAATGCAGGAGACACAGGTTTGATCCTTGGGTTGGGGAGATTCCCTAGAAGAGGAAATGGCAACTCACTCCAGTATTTTTGCCTGGAAAATCCACAGACAGAGGAGCCTGGAGGGCTACAGTCCATGGGGTCACTGAGTCAGACACAACTGAACAACTAAATGACAACAACAATCAGTTTCATAGGGCTGCCGTAACAAAACACGACTGCGTTCAGTTCAGTTCAGTCGCTCAGTCATATCCGACTCTTTGCAACCCCATGGACTGCAGCACACCAGGCTTCCCTGTCCATCACCAACNAGAAGATCTCCTGGAGGAGGAAATGGCAACCCACTCCAGTATTCTTGCCTGGAGAATCCCCTGGACAGAGGAACCTGGCTGGCTACAGTCCATGGGGTCACAAAAGAGCTGGGCATGATGTACTGACTGAGCACACATGCACATATGTGGTTTGAAATGGGTTTGGCCATTTTACCATCTACAAGACTGTCAAAGTTGTTTAACTTCCCTAAGCCTCACTTTCTTGTCTATAAAATAGCCATTTTAGGGGCTTCCCTGGTAGTCCAGTGGCTAAGACTCCGTTCTTCCAATGCAGGGGGCCCGGGTTTGATCCCTGGTCAGGAAACTAGTTCTCACATGCCACAAGTACACATCCCGCATGCCACAACTAAGGCCTCATACAAATACATAAATAAATATTAAATGAGTAGCCATAATAACAGCTGCCTGATAATATGGTTGCAAGAATTAATACAAGTAATGTATGTATAATGTATGGCATTGTGTTTGGCAGTGAGCCTGGCACATAGAAAACTCTCAATAAATGGTCTCTGCAGAGTGGTAGCTTGGGTGATTTCCTACCAATACGCCTGTGTTTGTTTTCCTAACTGTGGGCCAAGCCTGAGTGATTTCAGGCCATTTTAAGTTAATGGAAAATGCAAGCAGATAGAGATGCTGGGAAGAACAGAGGCGTGTTTGTTAGACTGGAACAAAGTGAGTGAACAGGGAAGGAAGGTAAAGGTTTCAGACCAGATGCACGGGGCAATGTGATGCAGAAACAAGAACTGTATCAGTTTCATTCTGAATGGTCTAGGGGAGAGATGTCAATAAAGCCACAAAGATCTAGTTTGCCAGCAAAGGGCATTGCTTGAAATTTTTAGGGGGAAAGAAATCATTAATGATAAAAGAAGTCCTTTGGGTATGTGAGATAATTTTGACTTTTGAGTGAAGCACTGATAACATTCCAGTTTGCTTGAGACAGACCTGCTTCATAGCTGCTCTCTGGTGTAACTATTAACAGCACTAAGTATCCAGGTCTGGACAAGGAATTATATACACTTTCCCCTTCTGAGGGCCTGACACACTTCTGAAGCCTGACATTACTGGGGGCTTATTTAGAAGGATTCTGGATGAGGTTTCCACAGGAGTTGTGTAAACAGCAGATCCTTGAATAGCATGCTGTATGTTAGAGGTTTTGCATCATCTCTTAAATTCATGCTCATGCTTATCCAGGAAAAAGAGCCTCCGAGTTAGAATTAACTAACTAGTTAAAGCCTCAGAGAACACAGCAGTGCTTCCCTCATCCTTTTATCTAGATTATTTTGCTTCAAGATAATCACAATAGTTTTGAAAAATAGGTCACCTAAAATTTAAAACTATTTTGTTTCGAGCCATCTGGGATGGTTTTGAAATGAGCCGTTCTTGGTATCATGGTTGAAACCTGACATGACACATTTGTCTGTACATCTGCCAGTGTTGCAGCATCATTCTGGGTATTTGATATTCAGAAGATGTATCAAGAATTTGAACCTCAGAGAAACAAACTACTCAGCATTTCAATTAGGATCAGGGTGTCATGCAGACAAAGCATCACTACAGAAAATCTTGGAACATGTTGGAATATGTGAGTTTTAAAAACTAAATGCTGCTGAGCAGCTGCAAGTTAGATAATATTCTGCATGGACAACCTCCTTCCTTGTCCCTGAGTTGTTGTAAGAAAGGTGATTAATATAGACTCTTGATTTGCATCTTCAAATTCCAATCACCTTAGCTTTCTACTCCATATTTAGTACATTATTTTCAGCACATTTAATTGACTCTGTATAAAGCTTTGATCAAATGCAGCTAAGAGAATAGGTCACGTGACTCCATGTAGTTCCCATAACACCCAACATAACTATAAAAAAGATTAGTGGCTTCATTTGGAATCATTGCCATTTTTATGTCCTTCCCTATCTTGCTGGTGTAGTTCTTAACATCCTTCTCTTTTACCATGTGTTTGTGGGGCTTCCAGAGTTCTAGTCTAAGCTGCTATTATCATCACAGAAAAAAGAGATGGCTCCATTTCTTATAAAAAGTAGAGTATGTTAGAATTTAAATATGGCTGTTTCTCCCTATCTGCCGCCAAAGTGGATATAGGAGAAAACATAGGATTTAATGTTATCTTTCAAAAATAATGAGTGATACTACTATTACTCCTGCTACCACTACTACTAGCAACTATGTATTGAACATATACTAGGTGCCAAAGATCTTACTTACATCGTGTCGTTAATCCTCACAAAAAGCTGAAGAGGTAAACACTATCAGTCTTGTTGTGGGTTTTTTTTTTTAATTGAAGGATAATTGCTTTACAATGTTGTCTTGGTTTCTGCTATACATCAACGTGAATCGNGTGTGTGTGTGTGTGTGTGTGTGTGTGTGCTCAGTAGTGTCTGACTCTTTACAACTCCATGGACTGTAGCCCTCCAGGCTCCTCTGCCCATGGAATGTTCCAGGTAAGAATACTGGATTGGGTTGCCATTCCCTTCTCCAGGGGATCTTCCTGATCCAGGGATCAAACTGGGATCTCCTGCTTTGCAAATTCTTTGCAGCTGAGTCACCTGGGAAATGGGCCCCTCTCAAACACCTCATTTTAATGTAATTGCTTCCTTTAAGATCTTATCTTGAAATACGATTACATTCTAGAGTACTGGGATTAAGAACTCAATACGTGGGACACAAGTCAGCCTGTGACAGGCGGTCTGGACAGATCTCAGCCCAGCACACAGAATGGGGATGCAAGTGGACTTGATGTGGGGAAGGGGGAGAAAACCCTTTAAGTCCGGATGGCTCAGGGTGGGACCAATCACACTGCGACAAAATACTGGCCGCATCCTTTCCTCGGACGTGTGGGAAAGGCACAGGTCGTAGAATCAACCCCCAGTTCCAGCCCTGCTGTTTCCTGGCCACATGACCTTGAGGGGGTCGCCCCCTGTCTAAGCCACACTTTCATCATCTGTAACAGAAGGGAAATTGCGATCATCTCCCCACCTGGTGGCGAGGAGCCGAGAGGATAATTCATGTGTAGCAGTTCCACCAGCTGCGACGTGTGAGAACTACAACTTCCTTTATGCCTTCTTTCTCATTCATTTTTGCTTCTCTTTAGCCGCACTGTAGGGAAACTTTTGGCATTTTCCCCTACCTCCTGGGGTTTGTGTTAAGGTCCAAGTCCTTAGTAAATGTCAGCAGCTGGATTTAAAGATTCTCAGTAAAATATTCTACCGGAGACTCGAATGTGCTTGTAGATTTGTATGTGATTAGAAAACTGTCAAGTGCTGGAGAAAGTTAGCCACTGGGATTATTTGCCAAAGGTCTCAGATGTCTCTGCCTCCCTGCCTTTCTCCACCGGCTCTGCTCCCTGTCCACCTGCATTTCTCAAGGAAAGGTGTGTACATTCAGTAAAGATGAGCGAGACCCATCCCTGCTGTGCGGGGAGTTAGCGTGGACCAGAGAAGACAAGAGGGCCAAGGCAGTAAGCAAATGACAAGATAGAAGAGGGTCTTCTCTCCCCTGAGAAAGCCAAGTCAGGCAGTGAGCAATCTTAGAGGGGAGTGATTTGGGGGCATTATTTCCAAAGCAGCAGGGACTTGAAAGAAGAGGGTCTACTTGAGCATCTTTGGACTGGGAGAGTATTCAAGGTGATGGAGGCAACACAGGCAAAGCTGGCGAGATGGGCAGGCAGAGAAGTCGGGGAGAGGAAGGCCAGGGAGGAAGCTGCTGGCGACCCTGGATGCCAGATGCAGGCATCTGGATCCATGTCCTTGGGCAACAGGACACTCAAAACAATTTTTAAATGGGAATTCTCCTTATCTAAACTGAGTTTCTGGATGATAACTCCAGCATCTAGATGGGAGGACTGAAAGGGAAATAGTTTTAGGCAGGTGGCTAGGTGGCGTGGATGCCAAGAGATCTAAGAAGGGGCAAGGAGGAAGGTGGTCTGGTGGGGAAGGTAGGGATGGAGCAGGAGAGAAGGGGCCTGGGGAAGCGGGAGGTGGGGCAGGCTGGCCAGGTGGAAGTGTGGGTGGAGAGAAAAGGGTGGAGTTTAGGAAGATCTGCTGGCATGACATTAGCTTTCTATTGCTGTTGTTGCTGATGACCATCGACATGTTAGTTGCTCAGTTGTGTCCATCTCTTTGTGGCCCCGTAGACTGTAGCCCATCAGGATCCTCTGTCCATGGAATTCTCCAGGCAAGAATACTGGAGTGGGTAGCCATTCCCTTCTCCAGGGNATGACCATCGACATGTTAGTTGCTCAGTTGTGTCCATCTCTTTGTGGCCCCATAGACTGTAGCCCATCAGGATCCTCTGTCCATGGAATTCTCCAGGCAAGAATACTGGAGTGGGTAGCCATTCCCTTCTCCAGGGGATCTTCCTGATCCAGGGATTAAACCCAGGTCTCCTGTACTGCAGGCAATTCTTTACTTTCTGAACTACCAGGGAAGCCCAATGACCATGAACATGGTGGTTTAAAACAGCACAAATTTGTCTTATAGTTCTGTAGGTTAAAAGTCCAACAGTCTTCCTGGGCTATAATCAAGGTGTTACAGTAATCTGCTCTAGGGAAGAATTTATTTCCTTGTTTTTTCCAACTTATAGAGGTTACCCACAATCCATGGCTTATGGCTCTTTCATCCATCTTCAAAGTTTGCATCTCTCTAACCCTTCTTTCGGAGAAGGCAATGGCACCCCACTCCAGTACTCTTGCCTGGAAAGTCCCATGGATGGACGAGCCTGGTGGGCTGCAGTCCATGGGGTCATGAAGAGTTGGACACGACTGAATGACTTCACTTCCACTTTTCACTTTCATGCATTGGAGAAGGAAATGGCAACCCACTCCAGTGTTCTTGCCTGGAGAATCCCAGGGACGGGGGAGCCTGGTGGGCTGCCGTCTATGGGGTCGCACAGAGTTGGACACGACTGAAGTGACTCAGCAGCAGCAACACTTCTTCAGTCACATTCAGCTCAAGGATTCGTATGACTAGACCAGACCCACCTGGATGATCTAGGCTAATCTCCTTATCTCAAGTCCTTAATTTAATCACATCTGCAAAGTCCCTTTTGCCCGCCCTGTAAGGTGACGTAGTCACAGGTTCCAGAGGTTAGGACGTAAACATATGTGCTCAGTCACTCAGTCGTGTCTGACTCTTGGTGACCCCTTGGACTTGTAGCCCACTAGGCTCCTCTGTTCATGGGATTCTCCAGGCAAGAATACTGGAGTGGGTTGCCATTTTCTTCTCCAGGGGATCTTCCTGACCCAGGGATTGAACCTGGGTCTCCTGCATTGGTAGGCCAATTCTTTACCACTTGAGCTGCCTGGGAAGCCTTTTGGGGGTTGTTATTCTGCCCGCCACACTCATGGAACTACAGGACCTCCTCTCCCCTTCTCTCCTGCTGTGGATGCCTCCTTGCTGGTCCTTTGTCTTTTCCAAGTATCAGACTGAATTTTCAGAGCTGTCTGCACCCGTTTCTCCAGCTCCTCCTCCTCTTAAGAAACGTACCTAAGAAACAGACATCTGCCAGTCCCCTCTCCTGGCCTCTTGCTCTCTTCCAGACCTCTCTGTCTTTGCCCCCATCTCCTGCTCCCCAGTTGGCAGCTGGCCACAAGCCCCCTCCCTATGATTATCCCTCAGGTGTCCAGAATGAAGCATGGGCTTTCTTCAAGGAGTTCTGGGGACAACTGTGAGGGGACCAGCTGGGGAGGACAGAGAACTTCTGGGTCAACATCTCCTCTTCCTGCAGGGCAGGTCAGCAGTTTGCACTCAGGGTCCAGCCATTGTGGAAGGGACCCCCCCCATCCCCCAATCCCCAAGAGGTTGCTGCCGCCTCCCCCCGGCCTGGCTGACTCAGCCTCAGCCC
>SJYV01021875.1:102140-122625 GCA_006410875.1 Neotragus pygmaeus | reverse complement strand
CCCCATCCCCCAATCCCCACGTGGTTGCTGCCGCCTCCCCCAGGCTTGGATGACTCAGCCTCAGCCCCAAAACTCTCACGCTGGTGAGGAGCTGATAACTAAGGAGAGAGGAGCTTCTGTCCGAGTATGCCACATGTGAGGATGTTTTATTTCTCAATGCTTCAGGAGCAAAAAATGTGGAATTAAAGCCAAAAGCTCAGCTCTGATCACTTCATCAGACCAACTGTACCCAGCATTCCCTTACCTCTCACACTAGGGCCTGCCAGGGACGCACCTGATGCTCTTGCAGTCAGCTCAGCCCGAGGGGGCGAAACGAAGGACACAGTGATTCTGCAGAGAAGGGATGCCTGGGGCATTTGGGCTCAGATTTTATTTGAATGGATGTGGGAGAAGCCATGGCACTTTCCCTGGGATTCTTACAACCACAGCATTGGAGACCGAGAGGACCGGGGCGGGGGAGAAGGCCGCCTCTCCAGGGCCATCTGCCACCTTGCTGCCCTAAGAGCCCGCAGCCCCAAGCAAACCAGGGCCTGCCACCACTCACAAGCCTGGCCATCCCCTTCCCCCCCAGTTCTGCTTACCTCCCCCTGCCCCGCCCCTGCATGCAGCTCAACAAACCTCCCCCAAACCCTCGTGGCCTTCTTGACCCAGGCTGGGCAAAGGGGACCCAGAGGAAGAAGATGGGGCAACAGCATCCCCTATGGCACAACCCAAGGGAGGAGGCAGGGTCTTAAGTGACTCAGTGCACTAAGGGCCAGGATGGCAGGGGCCCAGGGGCTGTGTGAGAGCCACGCCCAGCCCAGCCTGGAGAGGGAGGCAGTCAGGGGAGGCTTCTTGAAGGAGGAGCGTTCTGCGCAGAATGGGAGGTTGGCTAAGCAGAGGGAGTTGAGGATACTATAGGCAGGAGGAATGGCTGGAACGGATGGACTTTGAAGAGACCATTCTTCCCCAGATCTTACCCTCAGCCCACTCAAGCCTTTCTTAGTATCCATTGCTCTCCATAGTATCTGTGATCATCCAGACTGTGTGTGTGTCTGTCTGATGAAAGAGAGAGAGAGATCTACCGTCCCCTTTGCCCTCTGTGCCACCCCAGAGTCATCCTCTGAGCTTCTCCATTAAAGCTCCTTGAGTGACTATAAATGGCCTTGTTTGCCACACAGCTGGCAAAGCCTCCAACTTTATCTCTGACCTGGGATCCTTGAGGCTCTGCCCCACCCAGCTGTTTCAACTGTATTTAGGGCATCTGCCTCCAGCGGTCTTGGGACGACCGTGACTATTCTTGGTGGTGTTCTGAAGTTCCTGGTTGCCAAGGCACTGGCTGGCCCTCAGAAAGCCCCAGGACACAGCGAGAGAGGCTCACATTTGAGAACCCGGTCCCTGTGGTGTCTCCCCTTAGCTATGCCACCGCAGGCTGGTGCCCGGGAGGACTCGGGGTTTCCGTGACAGCTCGCTTTCGCAGGATCGTGATCCGTGTCCCAGCTGCCCTCCTCCCCCTGGACCAGAGCTGTTCCCGAACCCTTGCTCAGTGCCCTGCTTTGGAGTCACAGACTCTGGGCCTGGTGAGGCTGGCTGCGGGCCCCGAAGCCACTTCTTCACTGGCCAGGAGCCTTTCTGTCTCCTTCCAGGAGCCCTCCTCCAGCGTTTCAGTGGCAGCTGCAGGGTTTACAGGCTATTTCCCGTCTGGCCTCTCCCCTCCAGGGTGGGTGGGGATGAGCCCGGCCACGCTGTGGTCAGAGCTACTTTGTGGGAAGTTCTCGGCTACCTCCCCCTTTGCTACTAAGCATCTTCATAAAGAGGCTTCCCTGGTGGCTCAGATGGTAAAGAATCTGCCTGCAATGCAGGAGACCCAGGTTCGACCCCTGGATCAGAAAGACCCCTTAGAGAGGGAATGGCTACCCACTCCAGTATTCTTGCCTGGAGAATCCCCCAGACAAAGCCTGCAGGCTGCCAGCTGAGGAACTGCTGAGTCCTGCAGGAGAGCCTGCAGCCCGTGGTGCCCAGGGAGGCAGTGCAGTGTGGGGATTAGACATGCGCTCTTGGAATCAGGCAGACCTGGGTTCATGTCCCAGCATTGCCCTTCCAAATCATGAGCCTTTGGGCATGTTAGCTTCTCAGAGCCTCGGTTTCTCATCTGTAAAACTGGGAAAATAATGGTGCTCACCCCATCCCCTCGCCCCCCACCCCAAATTGTTAGAACTGCACGGTGTTTGCCCTGAGCTCAGTCTCACCAATGTCGGGGAGCAATAAATATGTCCTTTAAAGGACCATGAGATTAGACCAAAGCCACCATCCAGGTGCCAGGAGCAAAGAGCACTCAGGACAGGCCAGCTCCTGGGTCAGGACACATGGCTGTCCTTACGACTTGGCTCGGGGACTCGGGAAGGTGGAAGCAACAGGCCAGAGGAGACGTGAGTGCAGCCATGGGAGGAAGGAGGGGTGCAAATGTGGGGTGCAGGGAGAGGAAGGGGAGGACACCCACGCCAGAGCCAGCAGACACCTCAGAGCACACTCAGTGTGGAGGAAGGGTCGGGCTGGGGGTCTCTGTCTGGCGTGGGGCATCCCTGGCATTCAGCCCAGTGACAGAGCAGAGCAGAGGCGGGAGGGCATCTTACCTGACTCCCAAGAAGACGTCTTACCTGAATGCCAAGGTCAGGGGCAAGGCTGGTGCAAGGAAAAGGTAAGGAACCACTTCCAGAGCCAAATTCATACCGCAAGTGCAGGGAGCCTGTGTTCTTGCATTTGGGGTCCCTGGGGGCGGGGAGAGGAGTCGAGAGGGAGCAGAGGTAGGGAGGCCCTGTGCTTGTCATCTAGGCGGGGAGCTGAGGGCACGAGGGCTTTAACGCAGGACGGACGATATGGGAGCCCCCGGGCAGTGCTGGCCATGCCCTCTGGGCTCTGGGGGAGAGAGTGAGCTCTCCTACTCCAGCCCAGGAAGTGAGTCTGAGGGGGCGCGGGGCCCTGGGCTGTTGAGCTGGGAGTCAGATGGTACAGACACAGGTGTGAATAGATCTGCTCACCCCGTGTATTCCCTCCCTGACTGGGGCCCCCAGCCTTGGGGGTGGACTACCCTATTCTTTCCTCTCTGCTGGGATTTCTTTGGAGGGACCCTGCCATCTAGCCTTGACCAGATGGCCAAGGAAGAACGTGGGCACTTGAGGGTGAGGGAGGCAAGGAAGCTTCAGTCCTCAGGGTCTGGGGCTAAAGTCCTGGGGTTGAGGTGCACCTACACAAGCCCCTAGAGGCTCAGGACTGTGGGGCTTGAGCTGGCCGGGCTCAGGGGTCTCACACCAAGTGTTGCCAACCCGCTTCCACCACAGACACACTTCAGAGCAAAATAGAGCCTCTTGGTGACAGAGGAGGCAGAGATGAGGTTCTTTCTGGAAGCTGGGGAGCTTTGAGGACGAGATAGCATCTGCTTGCTCCTGTTTTGGGTCACTGCTGAAATGCCACCTCCTCAGGAAGGCCTTGCTGAAGGCCCAGTCTTCCCTACCACTGAGTGTTGTTGGCTTCTTCCAAGACACGGATCACCATTTGGAATTACACATTTGTTGAGTCATTCATTGTCTAGAACAGAAGCTCTGTGAAAGGGCCAGGTAGGCTCATTCTCGGCTATATCCCCAGATGCACCACCAGAGAGCACAGAGATGCTGTTGTTCAGTTGTGTCCGATTCTTTGTGACCCTGTGGACTGCAGCAAGCCAGGTTTCTCTGTCTATCACCAACTCCTGGAGCTTACTCAAACTCATGTCTATTGAGTCAGTAATGCCATCCAACTATCTCATCCTCTGTCATCCCCTTCTCCTCCTGCCCTCAATCTTTCCCAGCATCAAGGTCTTTTCAAATGAGTCAGCTCTTTGCATCATGTGGCCAAAGTACTGGAGTTTCAGCTTCAATTTCAGCCCTTCCAATGAACACTCAGGACTGATCTCCTTTAGGATGGACTGGTTGGATCTCCTTGCAGTCCAAAGGACTCTCAAGAGTCTTCTCCAACACCACAGTTCAAAAGCATCAATTCTTCGGTGCTCAGCTTTCTTTATAGTCCAACTCTTACATCCGTACATGACTACTGGAAAAACCATAGCTTTGACTAGACAGACCTTTGTCGGCAAAGTAACATCTTTGCTTTTTAATATGCTGTCTAGGTTAGTCATAGCTTTTTTTCCAAGGAGCAGAGGATGATGGACTTTGAAGCAAAGCCCAGATCTGCTGCTGGCAACAAATTTGACTCTGGGGAGAGGAGGAAGCAACGTTTTCCCTGCAGAAGGGCTGCNAAATAAGATATGGCCATGTGATAAAATATTCAACCATTAACTATTGTGCAGGAATAAATTATAATAACATGAAAGTTTCATAAAATATGAAAACCAAGATGAAAATTATTCATAGTTTTATGCAATATAATTGAAATGAATATATGCATGTTTGTGTATGTGTGTACATCTGGATTTGTGTTTAGTTGCTTTTTTTTTTCTTTCTGCTGTTATATAGCATTTTACGATGAATATAGTTTACATCAGTTATGTAAAATGATAACACTAATAGTTCTTTTTATCAAGAGAAATACTTCTGTTTTCAGAAACTGGCACATTGAAAATTAAGGTAATAGTTTTGAAAACTGGGTAGTATATAATGTGGGAATAGAATAGAATAGAATAGGAACAAGAAACATTCTTCAAAAAGATACACAAAGAGCAGTGATATGGACAGACTTAGACCACTGTTGATTGTGCATGTTATTTTTTGATTGTTGTTTTCCAAAGGCATACACACACACACAAACACACATATATATGTATATGTGTAGCAAAAGTATTCAAAAGCCTTGTAATTTTGATGTTATTTATTTTATATTTAAGCTTAAGTTAGCCAAATTATTTTCAGATTAGAGAAGTTATCACTTGAACAATACAACTAAAGTGTAAAGAAGTAGTGAACAAGTGTATGTATAAATGTATATGCGTGAGTATATGTTCATATATGTGCACATATATGTTGTGGTGTGTGTGGAGGCTTACAGATACAATTTGTTTCAAGGAATTGTCTTACACCATTGTGGGGGCTGGGAGTTTCAGTCCACAGGCAGAATGTCTACTTTTATTTATTGTAGCTGTGCTGGGTCTTCATCACTGCGCAAGGCCTTTCTCTAGCTGTGACAAGCAGTGGTTATTCTCCAGTTGTGATGCATGGGCTTCCCCTTGTGGCAACTTCTCTTGTTGTGAAGCACAGACTCTAAGGTGTGTGGGCTTCAGTAGTTGCCACATGGGGCTTTATTTGTCCTGAGGTATGTGAAATCTTCTTGGTTCATGGGTTGAATCTGTGTCCCAGAATTGATAGGTATGTTCTCCACCAGTGGGTCACCAGGAAAGTCCTATAATGTCTTTTCTTAATAGGAAAATCTTGGTTCTGTTTTTAAAGACTTTCAACTGTCTGATCAGATCCACCCAGATTATGGAGGACTTGAAGCCAACTGACTGTAGATATTAATCAGTTTTGCAAAATATCTTCATAGCAACACCTAAATAAGTATTTGATTAAATGACTGTAGATTAAAATCCAGCCAACTGACACCTAACTCTGACAATCACAAGCACTGAAACATGAAATAGTGCATTTGAAAAGCAAGAATAGTAGGAAATGCTAATGGTTTCCTCCCTTTCTTGATAGAGATACATAGCCAAAATATTTTGCGTATATGCAAAGAGGTGGAAAATTCACATATCAAGGCTCCAGTTAGAACTCTTATCTCTAATAAATTGGAGAATCTGTATTTTCTAAAACTATAACTTCAAAATGTCAATNGTGTGTGTGTGTGTGTGTGTGTGTGTGTGTGTGTGTGTGTGGTGAGAGAGAGGGGTCTGTTGATGGGAGGGGCCTGGTTGTTCTCATTCACTGGCGGGGTGGTGCCATCACCCGTCACACAAGACAGGTGGGGGAGGCTGGGTGCACAGACGTACCGAGGACAATTTCCAGGATTGGAAATTCTAAGGAGAATGAGAGAGACGAATCTCCACTGCTGGACTTCACCCTGAGACTCTTCTGGCTTTGCAACGTGCTTCCAAGCTGGTGGGCTTCTCCCGATGCCAAAGAGTGAGAAAAGAGGGCTGACTCACCAGATGCCGTCTTGCCTTTGGAAGGGGGCAGTCACTTAATGTCCCCTCGGTGGTTTTGCATTTGCTACCATTAGAGCAGGCCCCCTCCCCACCCGCTGCTGCTACGAAGCTGCCACAGCAAGTCCCTGAAGATGCTCTGAAAGCTGAAAGCTGCTCATTTTAAGTGAACAACCAGCTCCTCCAAGAAAAGCCACCAGGTTAGAGGAGCCCTCCCACCCTTATTCCCCGTCCTCCCTGTGTGATGTCTAAGTGAATCCTGGGCCCACCCCTCCTAAAGTCCCAAGAGTGATGATGCACCAGGGAAAGGAGAAGAAGAGGGAGAGACAATGGAGACGTGGGGATGCTGAATCCCCTCAGGCTGTGNTCCCCGTCCTCCCTGTGTGATGTCAAAGTGAATCCTGGGCCCACCCCTCCTAAAGTCCCAAGAGTGATGATGCACCAGGGAAAGGAGAAGAGGGAGAGACAATGGAGACGTGGGGATGCTGAATCCCCTCAGGCTGTGCCCCTTCCAGATTTACAATGCGGCTTCCCCTGGGGGCAGCAGCCCCTCCTCTGTCTGGAATCCCGTGGACGCACACCCCATTGTTTCGCCTAGTGGCCCTTCTCAGCCACAGCGGGTCACAGCTGGTTTTGTAGCTTGAAATGGCCCAAACCTTGGCGTGTTCCAGGTAGAATGCCAAGGAGCCTGGGTCTTAACCCAGTCCCCCTTGTCCTTCACTGGCCCCTGGCACATCCACCTCTGCTTGAACCTCCCGGGTTAGCCTGCAGCCGCCAGCTCTGAATCACAGGCCCCCCATGGCCTCACCCGCCTCGTCCCTCCCGCCCCTTCCACTGAAGATACAAACCTTCTGTGTTTGGTGCAGGCCCATCAGTGAGTGTAACAGGCAGACAGAAAACCATCTCTGTGGGTGGCTTCAGGGCTGTGTGGCTGCCAGGGCCCAGGGAGAGGGGCAGGCTGCTGCCGCGCTCTGTTCTGGAACATTCGCTGAGCACCTACCCTCTAAGTCTGTCTTCTGGGTGAGCTTTGAGCATGCCATCTATTCCACTGGTTCCTCCCCTCAGTCCTGAGGTGTGGGCTCTGCTACCCTCACTGACCAATGAGCAAACAGAGATGTCTGAGTTATCTGATGCTGCCCTTCGTAAAGGGGCCAGTGCCAGGATCTAAATATGAATTTCAACCTTGGATCTAGAAAGTTCTCATTAATGTCAGTGGGGTACATCATCTAATAAGGGGACAGAACCTTCTTAGCCAGGACTGATCCAGAGAAGGTCACTGTCAGGACACCACCTGCGGGGCTTGGTCAGGTCTTGACCCACCCATGTGACGCCTGGCATCCGGAGCATGCTGCCATCCCTGGGCTAAGGTAGATGTCCACCGTCGGGCTCAGGTGTGCTCCCCTTGCTTCTGCCTGGCCCAGACACCTCTGTCTGGCAATTCCACCATCCCTGATTCCCCTGCCGTACTCGCACTTACTCCTGCCAATATGTTTCATCTCCTGCTCCCTCTCCTCCAGGCGCCTTGCTGAGCACACAGGTGTTTCTGGACTCTTTTTCGAGTCTGGTTTTTCTGCAAGCCGAGTCTAGATCTTTGGCACCAATGATGGCTGCCTCGGGCCCCCTCAGAGGTGGCGAGTACGAAGTGCAGGTGTTCCTGCCTCAGGAAAGTGTCTGCCGGGCCACCAGAGGTCTGATGCTATCAAACAATCTCAGAGCCAAGGAATGTGCGTCTTAACAGGCTCCCCGGCTGACTCATGCTGGTGGTCTCTGCATTCCCTCGGAGAAGCTCTGAATAACACCAATGCAAGCTTTCCAAATGGCTTAACACTGGAGAAGAGAAGATGCTTTGAAAAAGGAGGTGGAACAAATCATTTAGAGATGTGGTGGAGGTGGGTGGGGTATGCTTGGAATTAACCCATGTAGAGCTCCCATGGGTCATTTTAGCTATTCATCTCCTTTGGACCCCATCACAGCCCTGAAAGATAAACGGGATTAGCACTTTTCACGAAGGAGGGAAGTTGAGGTTCTCTGAGGCTTAGATACATACCCCAGGCTTCACGGGCTGTCAGTAAAGACCCAGACTTTGAAGCCATGTCCAGCTGACTCTTAAAGACTTCTTTGCAAATATCGGCCTGCCAAAGACTGAGCTGCTACCAGATAACTTCATCCAGGGCAAGGCACTGAGTCAGTGTTCAAAGCACACTTGTTAAATGAGCAAAGAATGAATGAGCAAGTGAAAGAATAAAATGGCTTCAGGATTATGGAAGGCAGCCCAAGACGTTTCCTTTATGACCTCAGCACCCAAGCTTCTCCTCCCATAGTTTCTATAATCTGAAAAGTGACCCGGCTAAGTTTGCCCAGTTGATAAGGCCATGCAACTCACCTGCACCTTTTCTCTGCAACCCAAATACAAACAGGAAGCGGGGGCTGAGATAAAGGCAGGGGAAGGCAATGCCTGGAATCCTCATAAGCCTGGAATGAACCATTTAGTTTCATGTCCCAAATATCTACTGAGCACCTCCCAAGTGCCAAGCTCTGTGCACGTCCTGAGAATGGAGCAGGAAAACAGACAGTCCCTGCCCTTGTATGGCTTGAAATCTACTGGGAATCTTGTCTTAAGGAGGTCGTTACAAATGTGATGAACATATAGAAAGGGAGAAGAATGAAACCAGGCAGTTACAGCCACCCTCCTGGAGACTTGCGTTTAAGTGGGACCTCAGAGGTGAGAAGGAAGGAGCCAGGAGTCAGTGATGGGATCCCTTCATGGTGCAACCACCTTAAGGCAAAAGGTGCTTGTTCTGGGTTTTCTTGTTCCTGGTCAAGCTGCCTTTCCACAGGCCACTATCCATTGCTCTCTGTGCCTGCTCCCCACCTCTTTCTGGGCTCTGCCTGCAGGAGACATGGCCCAGCCCCGCCTTCCCTCCCTGGTCAGCTGGGGTGTGTTGAAGCTCCTTGTACTAGCCAGCTGCTGCTGCTGCTGCTGCTGCTAAGTCACTTCAGTTGTGTCCGACTCTGTGTGACCCCATAGACGGCAGCCCACAAGGCTCCCCCGTCCCTGGGATTCTCCAGGCAAGAACACTGGAGTGGGGTGCCATCTCCTTCTCCAATGTGTGAAAGTGAAAAGTGAAAGTGAAGTCGTTCAGTCGTGTCCGACTCTTCCCAACCCCATGGACTGCAGCCTACCAGGCTCCTCCGTGATGCTTAAATTTGGGGGATTTTTGCAACCTAGCTTAAAAAAAAGTCATATTCAAATTTAAGTTATATGTACAATTTAATATATTATAGTCAAAGGTAGCGGACACAAAGAGCTCATTGTGTGTGCTCAGTCATTCAGTCAAGTATGACTCTTGACGACCCCATGGACTGTAGCCTGCTGGGCTCCTCCATCCATGGAATTTTCCAGCAAGAATACTGGAGTGGTTGCCATTTCCTAGTCCATGGAATCTTCCCTACCCAGGGACTGAACCCCGGTCTCCTGTGTCTCTTGCATTGGCAGGTGGCTTTGTAACCACTGCACCACCCGGGAAGCCCCAAATCTCGTTACTTCCTAGTCATTTTACATTTTGCTAATATTCATGCTCTTGTGGGTATTTGCAGCAATCCTATTAGCATGATAGAAATACAACTTATCAACAGTACTGGGTACCTCCCACCACCTTCGTGTTTAGTGATGCCACCTTGGTCACCTCAAATGGCCAGGATAGGTATATTTACACCACAGAAATGTGTGAATTATTGTTTTGGTTTTTGTCTCAGTTTAAGAAAGTGTTGGTAAAGAATCTGCCTGCAATGCAGAACTGGATTCGATCCTTGAGTTGGGAAGATCCCCTGGAGCAGGGAATGGCTACCCATTCCAGGATTCGTGCCTGGAGAATTCCATGGATGGAGGAGCCTGGCAAGCAACAGTCCATGGGGTCATAAAGAGTTGGACACGACTGAATGACTGACAGTTTCATAAATAAATAATAAGAAAGTGATGGAGAATGTGTTAACAATACAGTTAAACATGAGTATGTGTCATATATAGCCGTTACATTGTAAATAGTCCCCCCCAAACAGAGGAACTCTTCTTACTGTATGTCACTATTATCTGATTCAGCAAAAAAGTCATTCACATCATTGACAAATGGGTGAATTTCCAACACAGATCTTCATTGTTTCACTTTTTTTTAATTATAAAAATACCAACTAACGTGTGTTAGTCGTATACTCATTAGAAGAGTACCCATCCATCAGTGATGTGGCTGATATTGCTAATTCAAATTGTGTTCAAGCATTTATTTGTATTTTGATTTTGTGACCCTATGGAATTGCAAATTAGAAAAAATAGTGGCGTTTGTGAGAGATAGGAAGTCACATGGCAGTTGCAGATGTATGGAATTTGTAGGTAAGATTATTTGGCTGTTTTAGTCTTTGTACATGGCGTGCTGTAATCCTTTATGTCAGTTCAATTGATAATAACCTGATGTACGTATATATGCATTCATGTTTGGAGAGCTGGGTTGTGGTTAGCCTTGTCTTTTCTTCTGTATCCTGCAGTGTTTGGACAATTCTACCCATTTATCTTACTCAGTTAGGCAGTTCTCAGTTCCTCCACAACACTCGCCTTCATGGAATCACAGAAGAGTTTCATTTTATTCATCATCTATTTATCTCATTTTTGCCTAGGCTGGGTCCCCATTGCTGTGGGCTTTTCTCTCGGTGCGGCCAGTGGGGGCTGCTCTCTAGGTGCATGAGCGGGCCTCTCATTGCTGCGGCTTCTCTTGTTGCAGATCGTGGCTTAGTCTAGGGTGCACGGGCTTCAGTAGTTTCAGCACAAGGGCTTAATCACTCTGCGGCATGTGGGATCCTCCCAGACCAGGGACTGAACCCCTGTCTCCTGCATTAGCAGGCAGATTCTTTACCACTGAGCCACCAGAGAGGCCCTATTTATTTATTTTTAAAGTGTTTTTTATTAAAATATTTTATTGGCATATATAGCTGCTTTTCAATGTGGTGTTGGTTTTTACTAGAGAGCAAAGTGAATCTGTTATACATATATTTTTGGATTTCCTTTCCATTTAGGTCACCACAGAACACTGAGCAGAGGTCTCCGTGCTGTACTGCAGATTTGCGTTTAGTTGTCTGTTTTATGCACAGCAGTGTGTATACATCAATCCCAATCTCCCAATTCACCCCGTCCCCTGTCTCCCCCTGCGGTGTCCATCCACTTGTTCTCTACACCTGGATCTCTATTTCTGCTTTGCAAATAGGAGTTCATCTGTGTCATTTTTCTACAAGTTTCAATTTAAAGGTAAGCTTTCCTCCCCTTCTAGACATAAACATTTAAAAAGAAAAAAAGAAAATGTAAAGAAAACCTTCTGGAGAAGCCCCATCTCAGGAGGCCTCTGGGAAAGCCTGAAGAAGCCTGGACACAGGCTTCCCACGGCCACTCCTTGTCACCAACCCTGCGAGATCCCGGCCGGAAGTGGAGTGCTGGGACTGGAAGCCTGACCCGAGGCCTGGACCGCCACACTCCCCATCTTGTTACAGACTTTTTTTTTATTAGGAAAGTCGGAGGCTGCCATTCTTTACAGGCTTTTCCCATTATGGTGTTAGCGTCTATAATTAGGTCTCTATTAGAAATCACCGGCAGTGCCCTAATTCTTATGTGGGTCAGGAGTCCACAGTGGCTGAGGTGTGGCTTTTTAGCTATGAATTCAGTGACTCAGGGAAGCAGGGGACTCTGTGTCACAATAGCAGCTAAGAACGCGGCACCCAGCTAAGACATTTAATGTGTCCCCACTTAATCTTCACTGAAACCCCACACGGTGAAGGCTGCTTTTATCCTCCATACACAGATGAGGACAATGGGCCTCGGAGAGGTCACACAGCTTGCTGGGCTCCTGCGGCTGGTGAGTGGGGCCTCAGCAGACAGACTCTGCTCGCTCGCTCTGCTCGCTGGGCTGACTTCTGCCCAGATGGCCACACCTTCCAGCTGGCCTGTCACCCCTCCCAGCGTGGCCCAAAGTGTGCTCCTGTAGGTATGGGGCTGATGGCCGACTGCCTGAAAGGAATCATCACCCTGCCCAGTCCTGGAAAACATGGCTGGGACACGAACAAATGAAAGCATGTAAATCAACTCCGACTGTTTTTCTGTTTATAAAATAGGTTATTAAGAAACCTACGTAAGCCATCTGTGAAAGGTGGCTGGCACACAGAGGGCAGGAGGGCCACTCTAATAACACACGAGATGACACGTGTAAATCACCCAGCAGAGAGCCTGACATACGTGTGTGTGTGCGTGTGCGCATGTGCACGTGTGTGCTAGGTCATGCCTGACTCTTCCTGACCCCATGAACTGTAGCCCACCAGGCTCCTCTGTCCATGAGATTCTCCAGGCAAGAACACTGGAGTGGGTTGCCATTTTCTTCCCTAGGGGATCTTCCTGACTCAGGAATTGAACCAGGGTCTCCTGCTCTGCAGGCGGATTCCTTACTGAGTGAGCTATGATGGAAGCCCCTAAAGCATGGATGTATACATATACATGTATACATATATATGTATATGACATGTACATATATATATGAAATAGATACGATTTTATTTATTGAGCATATGGTATATGTATATGTCAGGGTTTCCTATACATGTTTATGTATATGTCATATACATATTTACAGGTATATATGTGTGTATCACACATATACATATATACATGTATATATGTGTTATGCATATACACACACATGTATAGACATATACATATACATATATAGGAAACCCTGACATATACATATACCATATGTTCAATATACTATTACTTACCATGACTAACACTTTCTGTCCTTTTTTTAGAGCTGCAGTAAGCCTCCTGCTTCTAGAATATCCATCTGCAGTTGCGATTCCATGATACCCTGGCATCTAAGAAGGAGTTTAGGATCTTGCCTACCATCTTTAGCTAATACTTTATGGGGAGACGATATATGCTCTGAATTCCAAGTAAGTGACTTACACACTGTTTGAAAACAGAGCCCATTTGTAGCTATGGGTGGGCTACTTATTACTATTGCTTTTTTTTTTTTAAGCTATAGCAATTTTTGTTCAAATAACATCTTGCTTGGCGGGCCACAGTATGAAACAGGTTCTTTGATCAATAAGCACAGTTGAGATGTAGGCTATGGAGGTGGCCTAGAGCCACCCCCCATATCAAGTTCTGCCAAACGCAGTATAAACCCCTGGATTATACTATTGTCAGTATGGATTTCTGAAGACCAGCTAGATTATTGGGTTGATTGAGAATGGTTTTGTGTCCTCCGCATGGGACTGTCTGGGACACATGAAAGACCTTTGGTAGAAGGCTTCTGTGTTTTTTTAAATGTGCCTCTGTTTAAGAAGAAGCAATCATTTCATGGTGATGGGGGGTTAATGGGGTATTCCACTGAACCCTGAGATATTGCACACATTGCTTTACATGGATCAAACAAAGCAGATCAAAGTCAAGATTTTCAGAATTCTCTTATAGGATGAAATTCCTCCAGGCAAAACTTTGAGGTTTTCACAGCCCTGAAAACTAGCCCTTGACTTTCTTCTGGCAACAAAAAAGGTCCTTTTATTTGTGCCAAGCAGGAATATATTTCTTGTCTGAAACTATTTTATAGATTACATGTCATTTCCTACTTTCCTTTTCATTCTCATAGTAATTATCTTCCTTTAAGACAATGTCTGCACGGCATACAGTAGGCATGTTTAGGCAGATAAGCATGGCAAACCAACCCAACTGGGAACAGCCTTTTTTTCTGTAACCATCCTAAATCCTGGGACCCACGTGGGCAGCACTACATTCAAAGAGCCACAGTCTTGCAGCCAAAAAAGTAATTAAAAAAGGAATCCCAAACCTTACCTGGGCTTTTCAAAACTGCAAAGGGTATCCAAATTTAGAGTTAAGAGTGATTTCTTGTCCCGGCATGTTTCTCCCCAGCACCCACCCATCCATAGTATAAGGTTTCTGGAGCACCTCCCTCTCCACTGGTCCCCTAAGCCTTTCTCCACATGAGCCCTGCAGCGGGGATGAGCAGGGGAGAGGTAGTGGGTAGGGAAAATCTGGACACTTCCTCTCCCTCTTAATAACTTAGGATGGAGGTTTGCTGTGTTCTGAGTAGGATCCTTGTTACTGTCAGATTTTGTGCATAGTAAAAATAAGACTACAAGGAGATCAAACCAATCAGTCCTAAAGGAAATCAACCCTGAATATTTCTTGGAAGGACTAATGCCGAAGCTGAAGCTTTGCCACTTGATGTGAAGACCTGGCTCATTGGAAAAGACCCTGATGCTGGGAAAGATTGAAGGCAAAAGGAGAGGGCCTGCCACTGGTTAGATAGTATGACTGACTCAATCGAAGAGAATTTGAACAAACTCTGGGAGATAGTGGAGGACAGGGAAACCTGGCGTGCTGCAGGCTGTGGGGTCACAGAGTCAGACATGACTTGGCCACTGAACAAAAGCAAAAGCGATTACTCCATGTAAAGTACTGTGGTACCTGAGCCAGAATAATATTTAGTTCTATTATTTTACAAGTTTCTAGTATCCCACCTGGCAAAGAAAATCTGACCCCTGTATTAATAACAGAATTGTTATGGTCTTTCTCACAGCATAAACAGAAGATTCTATGTGTATTTTGAAACCATGAACACATGGTTCATGTATCACAATTACAGTCAAGTAAAGTAGACAAATCTATTACTCTGAAAATTCAGTGAAAGGCAGATGCTTAATAGTAAAATGAGAAGTCCCTCCCTTGGCTCTGATGGTGAGAAATTAGCAAAATTGTGGGAAATTATCAATGACTGGAGTAAGAAATAGCGCTCCAGAATTTGATACAGACAGACTCCTAAAACTCAGAAAAGTTTTCAGAAAATAACTGAAGAGGAGGCCTCTAGAAACAGCTCCCAGGGCACACTGTTAATTCTTGACAATCATGCTCTTTACTCTAAAATGAGATTTCATGTGTGACAGCACTGGAGAGCCACAAGAATGGGTGAAATAGCCCCTGACTCCAAGAAGCTCCCACTCTGGAGGGGTTGACGGCCTCAGTGCAGAAGGTGCTGGCCAGATGCGGTGTTGGAAGCGATCTGGAAGGTTCCTAGTTTAGAAGCTTGCACGGTGACACACAGAGCGTGGGAGCAAGTCTCCCTGTGGGTAGCGAAGGTGTGGGAATGCCACACGGAGCGAAGAGGACCGTGAAGGGAGGGTGTTCCAGACTGGGAGAACAACGGGCACCAGGCTCAAAGGTGTGAGTGTGCATGGTGGAGTCAGGAAACAGTACCTCAGTGAGGCTGGAATGTGGAAAGCAGAGAAACAAGCCTATGGGTGGAAGTGGGGATTTACCAGGTGTCTCTGGAAGACAGAAGCAGAATAATCTGGGTCAAAGGAAGGGTTAAAGTTAAGAGAACAAGGAACACTAACACTGATGGTTTATCCTGTGGAGCAGATGCCCAGTTGTCATGTTGGGCTCAATCAGGACAACACAAATCTTTACCTCCTAGATCTGAAGAAGGGCTTCCAACTCCACAAAACCCCTCCCTCCTCTGTCATTTATGAGAGAGCTCAGATATCAAGGACTTGACCCTCAGCAGATGCCCTAGGTTTCTAGGAAACCAGAACCAATACCTCCTAATTAAAGAGTGAGAAGCTTTGAAGAAGAGAGCGTAGAACTTTCATAACTGTGTGATCGGATAGAAGTGGTGTAAAACTATGCATGCAGCTCAGACCACAGCAAGAGGAATGACTATGGAGAGAATCTCACGAGAAATCTGCTCTTTTTCTCTTTTAAAAATCTCTTCATGGGATTCCTGAAGCAAGCTCACTGGCGTAGTTTGCCATTTTCCCTCCTCCAGTGGATCACGTTTTGTCAGAACTCTCTGCTATGACCCACCCATCTTGGGTGGCACTACAAGGCATAGCTCACAGCTTCATTGATTTACACAAACCCCTTTGCCGTGACAAGCCTGTGATCCATGGGGAGGAAATCTACCCTCTTTATGTCTGTAGATGCATTGATGGATAGATAGATCAACTGATCAAGAGATTTGTACCATCTACAATCTCTTGGAATCTGACTCAAGAGTCTCTTGTGTTTCTTTCCTATTGTGCGGTTAAGAACAAAAGTGTGCCTATCCTAACAAAGGCTTTCTCCTCTAGATCCTTCCAAGGTGGTGCTGGATTCAATTCAGACTAAGAGGACCATCAACAAGTCAGAGCAGAAAGGCTTTCATCTGTGAATAATGGGCCACCCTCAACCTCACACCTCCCAGCACCCCCACCAAGAGTCAACATGAAAATAAAGGAAGATAATAACCAGGAGTGTGCCAGAGGATTCCACGCAACAGCGCCTCCAAGCAAGGGGTCCTCAGATCATAAGGAGGATTCCATTTTGAAGCAATGAGAGGAGTCATAAACAGTTCAGATCCCTCCCTGATACTGAATTCCTTGATGTTTGTAAAGTTTAACCTCTCCATCAAAAAAGTTAAGAGCTGAAAAAAATAAACACTCAAGTCTCTAGGTAGATAAAGTATTCCTTTCAGCAACAGTGCAGTAATCTCTACAAGCCATTTTATAAGCAACTGGGGTCATACAAAGTACTGTTTATTGACAAGATTCCCCTTACCTTTTTATTAACTGAATTGCTTTCGTTTTTAATATCAGATTACCTTTTATTCCACAGAGCTTTTAAAAGACAAGATTATAATCAGTGCCATGAAATGAATGACACATGACAATGGGTGCATTAAGACCCCTGAATTTTCATTTTGGCTTTGCCACCAACTGGTGTGTGATCTTAGGCAAGGTTTTTGACATCACTGAGCTTTTATTTCTCCATCTGGAAACTAATGAAAGTGATCTCTGAGGTGTTCCTGTTCAAGTATCCTATAGTCTTACCCATGATCTTTCACCCATGTTGTGCTTGACATACAGCAGGTGCCTAATGAATAGCGTGGATCACTCTGGGGAGGTTCGCTACACATTTGACCAAGATAGTGTCATTTGAAGTGCTTTCTCCCACTTCTATTTTCTGAATATTCCTTTAAGTTTTGTCTTTTTTAATTCTTAGGGTCAATACTGTCTTACGTCTGAGGATATTAATGATACTTCTTTTGAAGTTTCCTCCTTCTTGCGTCGATGTCTCTTTTTACTTTAACTTGTTCTTGTGGTTCCCTTGTTGTTGTTTGATCACTAAGTTTGGTCTGACTCTTTGCATCCTTATGGAGTGCAGCGCGCCAGACTTCCCTGTCCTTCACCATCTCCCAGAGTTTGCTCAAACTCATGCCCTGTGAGTCAGTGATGCCATCCAACCATCTCATCCACTCTCACGTGCTTCTCCTGCTTCTCAATCTTTCCTAACCTCAGGGTCTTTTCCAGGGAGTTGATTTTTCACATTAGGTGGCCAAAGTATTGGAGCTTCGCCTTCAGTTTCTTTATCTTGATTTTTAATTTTCTTATGAGTTTTTTCATTATGTCTGGTAAAACTTGATTTTCCTCTCAAAATCGAAGTGGGACATTATAAAGATGATTTGGACAAGCAATTCTGAAAAAGAGCTATAATCTGAAGAACTACAGTGCCTGATTTCAAAGCTTCCTACAAAGTCACAGGAATCAAGACAGTGTGATATTCAACACATAGACTCATGGAACAGAACATAGAGTCCTGAAATCAGCCCACACATACACTTATCTGCTGACATAGGTGCCAAGCTAATTCAAGCAAAGAGGATGTGATGACCTTAGCCCGTGTGTGATCTCATATGCAAAAATTAACATTCAATGGATCATAAATATAAACAAAAAAGCTAACTCTATCTAAATCACTTCTAAAATCATAGAAGAAAATCTTTGTGACCTTGAGATAGGCAAAGCTTTCTTACACAGGATACCAAAAGCATAAACTGTAAAACAAAGAAATTGATAATTCAATATCCTTGCTCTTAAAACAATGCTTCTATTTTTATGAAGTTCTAAAATGTCTCATGGGAAAAAAAAAATCAAAACAACAAGGAGTACCAGCTAGGATGGAGAATGTGTTCCGATTCAGGAGATGGTCCAGCTTGCGTATTCTTCGCTCCTGGCATTCCAGTGGAGGCTCTGGTCTACGGACTGTGCCTTTCCAGGCCAGATTCTGGGCTTAGGGTAAACACTGTGTAATTCTCATGACTGCCAGCCAGGGAAATGGGGGGAGTGGGAGGCAAGTGCTGTTCTTTTCCCAACTTTACAGATGGCTGTTGAAGGCTCTGAGAGGCTGAGTGGCTTGCCGGAGGTTCATGATTTGGAAGGGAGCTAGCTGCTGGGATGTGGACCCAGGCCTCCCTCATTCTAAGAGTGTGTGTCTAATCACCATACCACGGTGCCTCTCTGGGCACCGCCTACTGCAGCCTCTCCTGGAGGACTTGGCATATGATTCTCAGCTATGTTTGTTTCACAAAGATGCTCAAGCGGCTAAGTGGGTGGTAGCCAAGAACTCCCCACAATACCATGTCAGCCAGCACCAGGATTGGGCTCATGCCCTGTCTGTGAGGGGTAAAGTCCAGGAGCTGTGCTCAGCGCTACAGAAAGGGCAGCTGTGACACAGATCGCTGTTCTGGGAGGAGGAAAACGATGGTGACTGGAAGCTCTGAACTCAAGGGGGACATTTGTAAACCATGGGCTTCTTGCAAGATGATCAGGTGCTTCGCTTGGGCTGATCACATTTCCTAGAGAAGATTGTGCATCACCGACCTGGCGGGCATAGTCCTGCCTGACACAGTTTTGGGGAATGATTACAATTTGTCATTCAGTTAGGTGAAAGTTCACCCCTGAATGGCACTCCCACTCTCAGCTGTCCCTGGCACTCCCTGACTTTCCATCCCTGTGGCTGGGGCTCTGCGTTTCTGTCTGGGTGGTAGTGGTGGTAATGGGTCGAGGAAATCAACTTCTTAAACAGCCATTTGTTTATTTTCTTCCACTGCCTACTCCAGAAGTGCCTTTGGGGAGTTTTGTCTCATAAATCAGATTACTACCTGGCTTCCTCCATTCCCTGGAGGAACCAGTCAGCACTGGTCCATCTGCATTCCAGCATCTCAAATTTTGTTAGTTCTTCTTTCCAGTCTGTTTGTCCTTGAGGGCTTATCTGTTCCATAATTCAAAAAGACACACACACCCCTATGTTCATTGCAGCACTATTTACAATAGCCAGGACACAGAAGCAACCGAAATGTCCATTGTCAGATGAATGGATAAAGAAGATGTGGTACATATATACAATGTATCTTTTTTTTTAAACTCAGCCATAAAAGAAACAAAATTGGGTCATTTGTAGTGATAGGGATGGACCTGGAGTCTGTCATACAGAGTGAAGTAAGTCAGAAAGAGAAAAACAAATATTGTCTATTAGCCCAAATGTATGGACTCTAGAAACATGGTACAGATGAATGTATTTGCAGAGTGGGAATAGAGATACAGATATAGAGAATGGATATGCAGACACAAGGGGGAAGGAAGGGGAGGCCCCAAACTGGGAGAGTAGGATCGACATATACATACACTACCACGTGTAAGATGGGTGGCTGGTGGGAAGCTGGTATAGCACAGGGAACTCAGCTCAGTGCAGTTCAGTGCAGTTCAGTCGCTCAGTCATGTCCGACTCTTTGCGACCGCATGGACCACAGCACACCAGGCTTCCCTGTCTACTACCAACTCCTGGAGTTTACTCAAACTCATGTCCATCCAGTCGGTGATGCCATCCAACCATCTCATCCTCTGTCGTTCCCTTCTCCTCCTGCCCTCAATCTTTCCCAGCATCAAGGTCTTTTCAAATGAGTCAGCTCTTCACATCAGGTGGCCAAAGTACTGGAGTTTCAGCTTCAATATCAGTCCTTCCATTGAATATTCAGGACTGATTTCTTTTAGGATGGACTGGCTGGATTTCCTTGCAGTCCAAAGGACTCTCAAGAGTCTTCTCCAACACCACAGTTCAAAAGCATCAATTCTTTGGTGCTCAGCTTTCTTTATAGTCCAACTCTCACATTCATACATGACCACTGGAAAAACCATAGCCTTGACTAGACAGAACTTTTTTGGCAAGTAATGTCTCTGCTTTTTAATATGCTGTCTAGGTCGGTCATAACTTTTCGTCCAAGGAGTAAGTGTCTTTGAATTTCATGGCTGCAATCACCATCTGCAGTGATTTTGGAGCCCCCAAAACTAAAGTCTGACACTGTTTCCACTGTTGCCCCAACTATTTGCCATGAAGCGATGGGACCGGATACCATGATCTTTGTTTTCTGAATATTGAGCTTTAAGCCAACTTTTTCACTCTCCTCTTTCACTTTCATCAAGAGGCTTTTTAGTTCCTCTTCACTTTCTGCCATA